>VXBJ01004526.1:4869-30678 GCA_013400055.1 Nycticryphes semicollaris
AAAAAAAAAAAAAAACACAGAGAACTGTGACTAGTGGGAGGGATCTTTGAGGTAAAGCAGTGGCACAGAATGAAAGCCCATAGACCATAACTAGAAGATTGGGCAACTGATCCACAAACTATATGGATTATAGTGGAGAAAGCTAGGGTGGTCCAGTGATAAAGGTGTGCCTGGAAACCAGAAGTTCCTTTAAAGTTCCCTGCTCTGTCACAGGACCTATTAATTAGAGTAATTTTTAGTGTGACAATATTCACCTTTCTACATATCTGACTGTGATGGACAGCGGAAAGAATATACAACAAAAGGCTCGTGGATGGTTGAGATGAGTACATTCCCCATCTCAAGTCTGTTTTGCCTGTGACAGTAACTGGTCGATGATCTCCATGTCCTCATCTCAACCCATGAACCTTTTGTTGTATATTCTCTCCCCTGTCCAGCTGAGGTGGGTGAGTGATAGAACTGCTTTGGTCACCTGGCATCCAGCCAGGGTCAACCCACCACAGGTACCTTCTTTATGCTATTAATGACTGAAGAAACTAAGTCAACACAACCTAAATCTGGAGAGAGAAAGTAAACTAAAGCTTGTGAAGCACAGAATAATGAACATATGGGCAAAAGGCAATTAACACTGAAAAGCTGAAATTCCTTCAGGAGGTAACTACACTATTTTCTTCAGAAGCAGAGCAGTCTGGTAACGTACAGGTAAGTGATTGTAAATATAAGTGGAAAAAAAGCAATCATTTTTAGCCAGTTGTTTCTCTCCCCTACCCCAAATATTTTGCAATCTACAAAGTAGTACATGTTTGGGGTAAGAAATGGTGCAAGAGAAGGAAGATAGTAATTTGTAAACATCTTAAATATGTGTTGCGTTTATAATACACCTCCTGTCATTCTTTAAATGTAGAATCAATTGTCCCTGCAGGCTAAAGTTAGCTTCAGCACTTCCCTAGCAAAGTCAGCCTACCTTTCTTCAACTAGATGAGGCATGTAATTGGTGATGGGTTTTATCACCAGCCATGGAACTTACTCATTTGAGAGTAGAACCCAAATTTTATTTATATTGCTGGCTCAAGGCAAGGTAGTGTCTGAATGTCAAATCAAGGATTTTCTTATGTTAGTTTGCACATTTTTAATCTTTTTGTATACAGACATAAAAAGAAAGGGGACTCTGACCCAAGAGGAGGGAAGAAGCAGCTGTGTTTTCTGTGTCTGGATAGTGAGCAATCTGGTTAAGGATCTGCTATTTCAAAATAAATCCAGATGCATAACAAACTCAACTCCTTTTACAGGGATTTGTACATACCATTACTGTTGCACCCTCTTGGGATTTATCTCTTTCAAATATTTACAGCCTCCTATTGCACACTCTTGAGAGCATTGCCAAGTCCTACCTTAGCAACTCAAATGCCAGCTTCTCTTCTTGTCCTTCTCTCTCTCTTAAAAATCATGCTGGTTACTCTTCTTTTCTACTTACTCGATATTTTTCTTGTATTTGTATGCCTGGAAATGAAGCATAGTATTCTCACTACCCTTAACAACTGAAGCACACTTGTTTCTTTTGGCTAATGTGAGTGGGAATTTTGCAGCTTCAATCTGAAATTCTTTCAACTATCAGTTATTTTTCAACATTTGTATTCAGTGCCTATTTCACTTCCATGCAAAAAAAGTCATAATTTCAATATTTTTCTAAAATTTAATTTACTGGATGATTTTCCGTAGTTCAGTTCTTTTGTTTTGTTTCTCTTTGTTAATATTTTGTATCCTCATCCATTTTGGTTTAATCATTATAAGTCATTCTGTGCTGTTTATTACCTTATTGGAATGATTAATGAAGATGGAAACCATCACAATACCTTATATTGATTCCCATAAACTATCCTCCTTTCCTATCTACATTAGCCAGCTCATGATAGAGCCTTTCTGCTTGTGAATCTATTAGGTGACAGACTTTTGTTTAAGTGAAAGCTTTTTATTGCTAATTCAGCCTGTTTACTATGGAAATGGAATACCCTGAGATGGTGAAGGAGAAAAGGAGGAAGGAAACATAGTCTGTAACTTCTTACATATGCCTTGTAGGGTAGGATGGATGGGTTTTCTTTTATACTTTATTTCCATAATATTTTTAATATTTTGTTTTAATAAGTCCAATAAGATCACAAGGATGATGATGTGTTCATAACAGGCTTCTGACTAGCAGCTAGTGTCTTGGTAACACAAACATGATAAAAAACTGACTAGAGAGCTAGAGAAGTAGACAGTTCTGTGTTCAGCAATTCACATATGAAATTATTGTGGTATATTACTAGCACTATTTCCCTAACCCTAGATTACTTTATTTACTTGGAAGCTACTTAAGATTTTTCAAATAGCCTTTGAAATTTTATTTTCTTCTGGATTTCTATTAACCTTCAATGTCACACTGTTCAACCACTTCATAGTGTTGGAAAGTAGCCACAATGCTGAAGGAGAATTGAGGCAGAACAAATAGATTGTATAAGGTCATAAATTGTTCATAGTAAAATGAAAGCAAACCATCTCTGTTCATCCTGAGCTGAAGGTTATCCTGCTTTTCCTAGGAAAATACATCATGTAAAAATTTCTATGAAACTTAGAAAAGGTTTCCTGTTGTATTTCTGGCACCGCATTTCTGGCAAAGCAGTGTAAGCTACAGCAAGTACTCTGACACACAATATCCACTTTCAGGTATTTCACTATCCTACTGTCTCCAATTTTAGTAGTTAGACCAATAAAAATACAGTTTCCTTTCCTACAGGGAAAATAGTGGAAGTGTCAGTGATGCCCACTTCTCACTATGCTTTCCAACTGAATGATTCTTTACTGCAAAGAATGTGCCTTTGTTTTAAAACAAAGCATCCAGTTTCTTTGTTAATAGTTGTTCTTCCTTGGTTAAGGAGTGCAGTTTTAGTAGAACAAATACAGTTCTAGCTAAGAAACATTTACTAAAATGCCCTGAAGAATGTACCATTTCTAATATTGAAACATCCCATTGTGAAAGGGAGAGAGGAGTAATCTCTAGATGATTCTTTTATTTTCTGGACACAGTTGTAATTTGTCCTAAAAGAATTTTAGAAAAAAATGTGTATCTGTGCTCAAGTGTATTTTTGTATGTGTATATAAGATGAAATTACCAGCAGGACAATCCCAGGAGGAGCAGGGAAGTGATCATCCCCCTGTACTCAGCTCTAGTGAGGCCACACCTCGAGTGTTTAGTTTTGGACCCCTCACTAAAAGAAAGACATCCAGACCCTGGAACATGTCCAGAGAAGAACAACAAAACTGGTGAGGGGTCTGGAGCACAAGTCTTGTGAAGAACAGCTAAGGGAGCTGGGATTGTTTAGTCTGGAGAAGAGGAGGCTCAGGGGAAACCTCATCACCACTCTACAACTTCCTGAAGGGAGGTTGTGAAGAGGAGGGTGTTGGCCTCTTCTCTCAGATAACTAATGATAGGACTTGAGGGAATGGCCACAAGTTGTGCCAGGGAAGATTTAGATTAGAAGTCAGGAAAAACTTTTTCTCTCAGAGTGGTCAGGCACTGGAATGGTCTGCCCAGGGAGGCGGTAGAGTCACCGTCCCTGGTGGTGTTCAAGAAGAGGTTGGACCAGGTTCTACAAGATATGCTTTAGTAGCTTAGTGGGTAGTACTGGTGATAGAGCATGATTGATGATTGGACTAGATGATCTTGTAGGAGCTTTCCAACCTTGTGTTTCTATGATTTATATGAAAGTATGGTCTTATGGAAGGCAAAAGGAGTTTGTCTTGTCACCTAGAAAAAAGACTCAGGACCTGAAAAAACAATTTCATTAATACTGAACCAATGTAGGACACTGATTTGCAGAAGCACATTAGCTTATTTTGATGATGTATTTCTGATTTGTTTAAGTTGTGAATTCAGTGCTACCCGATGAGTTGGAAAGAATTTTTATTTTTTTTTTTTTTTTTTGCTCTTATCTGTTTCAGCAATGGATGAACTAGTTTTCTGTATGACTTAGGTTTTTAGATATTTGTAGAAATCTTCAAGCTAACTGGGTATGACAATTTTTGTCCGCATTCTAGTCTCGCTGCTTTTAAGTGTTTAAAGTTGGTAAGCAAGAGAGGTGACTTTTAGCTTATTGGGTGGTTGACCTTTCTGGCAAAGCAAACAGAGGGTTTATAACAGATTTTGCATGCCTGCTTTTTAAACTAAAGTAGCATAGCTCAAAGTAATGTGTGATAGATATAGCGTAGTGTAAAAGGTAAGGTTATGTTTCAGTCTATACTAGCAACATTAATAATCGCATTATCCTCCGTAAATTTGTATTTCTGTTGACATTCTGCTATTTGAAACTTTATTCATTTCCCTATGGTGTTTTACGTTTGTTTTATAAATGACATATGCACAAAGCTATGCCGTGGTTATAAGAAGGGGGAAAAAAAAATCTAATATTAAGCCCTAAAGGCATCTGTTCAGTAACCTGTGTCTGAGAGTAAGGCAACCATGCTGCCATCTGTTATATTTTCTGTATGATGGCTGTTGCCCTCATTGTAGGTTATTGCAGGTCTCAAAGGGCTACATTCACTTTGCCTTTGAGCCATTTTCTAGAAAATAAAAAATATCTTGCATTTTCTCCTGTCACTGCACAAGCTGTATTGTAAAGATTGGTTCAATTACTATATCACTTATGTTATTTTTAAGCAGAATTGATTTTGTTTTCATGTCATATAGATGAAAGTGAGCTCTCTAACAGGCTTTTAAAGTGCTATGTTGTTATACTTTCAAGTACCTGAATGTCTTGCATGACTTTGCATAATGGTATGACATTATTTACTATTTATTTCAGATGTTTAGTCAGAAAAAAACTCTTCTGATAAACCATCTGCTATCTGTGTACAGCAAAAAAGAAGACTTCCCTTAGAGCTGAATGTTACAAAACAAAAATATAAACCATCATGTATAGCAGTGGTTTTTTCAGTCTTATTCTGGCCACCAATCTTTCTTGATCTTTGTCAAAACAAATGGGTTTTTTTAAGAAAAAAGTGTCTCTCTTCAATCAGTATGTGCATGGCTCTGCTAAGGTCCAGTACATTGCTATGATCCTTCTCAGACAGTAATTTCATTTCTTTGCAAAGACTAACAAACAGGAATGCAAAAGCCCCGCCTTTTTACTAATATTTGGATTTAAACTGTGGTTTTTCTTTGCAGCAGAATTTTCCTTACTTTTCTGGATGCAAAAAAAACCCCAAAAAACTGTGAGGATGAAAAAGTTATCTCTGAGGAAAGAAATAGTCTAGACTTTTCAGAGTTCTTTCATGACCCCTTGCTCATGAAATGAGAAATGAATGGCAAAAATGTCCTCCCCTCACTCTCGTCTCCTTGTTTGATTTTGGTTTGGTTTTTTTTAAGAGAAAAAAATGACATTTTCTCTAACATGAAAGATTTATTAAAGCTAATAGATCTTTGAGGAAAAAAATACTACTAGATCGAATAATAACATTGAAAGAGACTAAGGTGGGGGTATTTATAGTCCTTTCTTTAAATTCCCTCAAGTCTGTTAAAATCTGAATGTTTTGGAAGGCATAGTTGTAAATTCGGTCCTTGCAACTCAGTGGTTCGTCTCAGTACTCACAATTCAGTGCTGTTGAGAGAGTCAAAGGGCGTGAGGAACAACAGACCTTTTCATTCAGGCAGACTACAATGGCAATGTCCTGAGCCAGCTCCTCTGCTGTATACTAACAAGTGAATTCCTATGAGTGGCCACAATTTGAAATATATTATTATGGAAAGCCACAACACATCATTTAGCATCTTTTTAATGTCATTTAGCAGCTGAAAACAAAGATGACAATTGGCATCCTAGAAGGTAGTTAAAGTTTGGCAAAATAACTTCAGAATAAGACTAACAAGTCATAGAAACACAATCATAGAATCATAGAATCAGAAACATAAGGTTGGAAAGGACCTACAAGATCATCTAGTCCAACCAGTATTTTTTGGGTTTCAGTTTACTAACAAGTAATGTCATATCATATCCTTGCATGTTTTACTTTATGATCTCCTGCATGAAAAAAGTGAGTTTTAAGTAGGCAAAGCTATTTTTTCTTTCTTGAATATGATTGAACAAAAACAATTGGAGCAAAATCTGGCATTTCTATAACCAAGATATGCAGTTCCTGTGAAGTTAGTAATAGATTAGATTAACCAGTGTTTCATTTCAGATAGAACCTTTATCTCTCTTCCTTTCATCTTTCGTAAATGCTTTCCTGTAATTTAAAATGGTATCCCAGGGGTCACCTCAGTGATTTACGTATCCTGAAGAGCAAAGATAAGACAAGATTGTTTAGAGGGGAAAAGGAGGTGGATGGTCCTGTAGCAGGGCTTGAAAAAAGGTAAAGGGAGATCAGAGAACTATTTGAGGTAGACCAGCCACCTATGTGTTATGTGTTCAGTCCCTGTGAACGTATTAAATGAGAAACATGAAGTGTTGGGATTCTAATTAGATGCACCTTTGAGTTAGAGTGGATTTAGAGGCTGTTCTCTTCTGATCCATAGTAAGACAAACCCATGTAATCTATTGGAAAAAAGAGATAAGAAGGTCTAAATCCCTTGAACAAATGAACCATGGATTTATTTTCTGAGATATTTCCCTATACTTTTCAAGGAGTAGATTTAGATTCCAGTTCCATTTTAGCAAATGGCTCAAGTGAATCTTAGTGCACCATATTTTCTTTATAGCATCTGTACCTTTCCACTTTTTGATGGAAAGATAACAGACAATAAACAGAGATAACTATTTCTCCCTGTGATGGTGCAATATGCATATTTTGAACTTTCACCATTTTCAGATGCAGGAAAGATTATCAGGTAACCGCTCCTCCTTCACACAAACAGAGTGAGGACAGTGACAGTTCAGAAAACAGAAGCCAATTCCATATCTGATAAACTTTTCTTCTTATCCTCCATGGCAATACCTTCTCAGTTTGGAGTTGGTGAATATCAAGAGAACCTGAAGTGTTAATGAGTGCAATTATTCTTTTCATTTCTTTGTTAGTTATGTAATTTAGATGAAGTTTGTCCAAAAATGGGGAATGTATGATTAACTGACAGTATTTTCTAGATGACATGAAAAATCTGGTTTAGAATTGATAGAAAATACCTATTAAACAACCCAGGCCACCTCCTCAAAGCAGAAATTTTGCAGAAAGCTGTCATGAGAAAAGGAGACCGAAGATATCCGAAGAAGCACATTGTATTGCTCAGAGTAGTTTTGTTCATATTCCAGAAGCCAAGGTAAGGGAGGCTGGCATAAAAAACCTGACCTTGATCATTTTATCAATGCACAGCATTATGAAATGGAATTGAATATCAGTGAGAGATAGTAGTGCATAGAAGAGACACAGCTTCTTTTACACAGTGTTACTTAACTTGGGGTGCATTTTTTTGTGTTTGTTTTTGTTGTTGTTGTTTGGTTTTTTGGTTGGTTTTTTTTTGTTGTTGTTGGTTTTTGTTTTTGTTTTTTTGTTTTTGTTTTTTTTTTTTTTATTATCCAGATACTCATTATGTGTTGCATTAAGTAAGGAATCTAGACTCAGGGGTCAGTCTTTGGAAAGATGAAGAAAAATGCAGTGGTGACTAAGTTTTTATTTTGATAAGGGCTTTGCCTCTTGGTCACTGGGGCTATAGCTTAAAAGGTATTTAAACATTTAAAGGCTCCTGGGGTTCTCTGGTAATTTTCTTTACTGCTGCACAGCTGAGCTCCTATTCCACCAAATTCTTTTCTTGCTCACCTTCTCTATTTTTCAACTTGACAGAAACAGAGACCGTGTATATTTGGAGAGGCATTCTTTAAAAGGCTCCCTGTGGAATTATTACTTACATTTGTTTATCAATATGGTGTCTTAGCAGCTGGCTCATGTTGTCAAACCATGTGCATAATGTACCCCATTTTATCCTTAAAAATGGTAAAGGTACCATGACTCTCAAAAGATGAAATCTCTGCTAAACACTGCCATGCAAGATAAGAAGCCCTTTATTACTGCTTTAAAAAGACAGAGGAAGAAACAAAAGCAATCCTTTCAAAGATGACTTTAAAAAATCTAAACTTGAAAGCCTTACTTTCTGCATTACAGATACCTTTTTCTTCTACTCAGAAAAAGCAATTTAAAACAAACCTTTTGAAAATGGCTATGTGCAAATCTAATGTGTTATGCGATGTCTTTCAACTCCATGTTTGGTAATTAATACATGTAATTGCCCATCTGTTTATCCCCAAACTCATATTTTGACACAGTCAGTCTTTTTTAGTCTTTTACCATTTGCTTTTAATTTTTTTCTACTAAACGTAGGGTGCTTGGAAACAACTTCATGCCATTTTCCTCTCTTTATCTACTTTCTGTGCGTTCCTCATGTTCAAGGAACAGGCTGCTGCTCCAAGGAAATGACACAACAGAGGTAGGTGCTTGTGCACTTTGCTTTTCCTCCACGTTTATAAAGGAAGCCTTTTCCTCACTCTCCTTCTGTTCTGGAGCCTCATTGAAGAGAAGGAAACTTTCCTCTGACCAGTGGAGTTTCAGAAACCATGGACCTTTTGAAATGGGTTGTGGCAAGTTGTTTTCATAACAGTGCAGAAAGAATGAAGAAAAGGTGATTACAGATACATAGATGTATAACACTGCACTCAACACTCCTGCACAGTGTGCCCTGGCGTACCAGCTGCCAGGACTATGACACCATTAGAATTGTTGCCACATTGATTAACGAAACCATCTGTCACTGTAAGATAAACCTGAGGGTTTTTTTTTTTTTTTCCTGAGATAACAGAGAGCATCCAAAAATCAACAAGACTTGATTACTCAGTATGACAAAGCCAACACAAATTCCCTTGGTACAGCATCTTATTTGATATCTTTACATATCACATAACAGGGTTCAGACACACACAAAAAATAAATTAATTTGTCCTTCTCACAGAAATGTTTGCTAAGTTAAAAGTATTTCAAGCTGGTGCAAGCAGGAAAATAAAACCTTTCTCAAAGGATGCCATTGACTGAATTTCAGATCAAGTAGGTTCAAAGTTCAGGAGCTGAAAATACTGAATGACAGTATCTGATACAGCAATTGATGTGACTGATGCTAGATATCTTGTATCTTTATTGAAGAAAAATTACTTTTCTGCAAAGCTGTTACAGGGATCTCAGCAGGCTAATGCCCATTTCAGATGTTTTAGAAGGCAATCAAAGATATCCGTGAACAGTGGATAGAGCATTCAGTAATCTCCCCAAATAATGACCAGTCAGTGATAGAAAAAAATACTAGCGTGGTCCTTCAAAAACACTTTGTAATCTCTTATGGATTCACTACCTCAAACATCTCCAACCTTCTGATGCTAAGAAAGTATCTAAAAAACATCAGGTTCCCTTTGGAGCCAATAGTAGCATATTGTTAATTTAAAGGTGTTGCATGACCTCACTGTTTAGAATTACTTAGTGACTGCATGAGTTCTTGAGATGTTCTTGATCACATAGCAAAAAAGTGCTTGTGGTAATCGGAAGAGCTAGATCAAGAGTAGAAGTGGGAGGTTTCCTGTTGAGCCACTAGTCTGTTCCTGTTAATATTCACTATCCTAACATATTTGAACTGCTTTGCTGACATATTCAGAAGGTAAATGAACTGCACTGTTCTTCTCATGACTGAAATATGCATGACAGGGTACAATACCTATGGAATACTCTTCATTACAACAAAGGAAGCCTTCAGTTCTTGCTTCTGTCTAGCAGAGGAACAGTTAAAATCTTCACAAAGTTGCACGTAGCCTATAGAAAAACAATCTTGTGATATGTAGGACTATTTCCTGGTAAGTTGTGTAAGCTAATACCAGACAGAACATTTCTAATCAACAAGAGCTTCATCTATGCTTGTGAGTGCTTAATTTTAATGACCAGATTTAATTCCTGGTATTGCTCTGAGAAACACAAAACTAAAAATAGTAGAATGGTTTCTTTTGAAAGGGACCTTAAAGATCGCCTAGTTCCAACCCCAATGCCATGTGCTGGGCATATTCCAATAGACCAAGTTGCTCAAACCCCCATCCAGCCTGGCCTTGAACACTCCCAGGGATGGGGCATCCACAACTTCTCTGGGAAACCTGTTTCAATGTCTCACCACCCTCACAGTACATAAGTCTATAAGCTGCTATAAGGTCTCCCCAGAACCTTTTCTTCTCCAGGCTGAACAACCCCAACTCTCTCAGCTTGACTTCATAGGAGAGATGCTCCAGCTCTCTGCTTGTCTTTCTAGCCTTCCTCTGAACTTGATCCAACAGGTCCATGCCCTTCTTATGTTAAGGACCCAGAGCTGGCTAGAGTACTCCAGGATGGGTCTCATGAGAGTGGAGTAGAGGGGTAGAAGTAGAATCACCTCCCTCAACCTGCTGACCACACTTCTTTTGATGCAGCTCAGGATGCCATTGGCTTTCAGGGCTGAAAGTGCACTTTGCTGCCTCATGTGTAGCTTCTCATCAACCAATACTCCCCAGTCCTTCTCATCATGGGTCCTCTCCAGCCATTCCATGGTTCATATTCTGAATGTAATTTTAAATTTCTTTTTTCCACAATAACTGTTTGCCAGACAACTGAATGAAATAATATTTAAATCTTTCAGGCCCCAGAAAAGTCTCAGGTTTCATATATATGCAGCCAGCCACTAATATACTTTTCTGTATAGTCATTCATTTTTAGATGTTTTTCTTGCTTGTGTCTCTGTCAACACTCTTGATCGCTCTGCTTTTCATCTCTTACCTTTTCATCTTGGGAAAGGATGGAGGAAGCCTCTCCTCATTCTTCTCCTTTCCTGTGCTGATGTGGAGATACTATGCTCCCATCCTACAGGACAACAATGATCTTGGACGCAAACAGGCACTGTATATATACAATTCCTGGCATTCAGATCATTCCATAAAATTGATTAGCTATCCAGCCATTGAGTAAGATGACATTAATTCTCAGATTAGAAAACACAGCATCACCTTCAGCCTGTTTACCTGTGCTTGGAGTATGAAACATCAATTGATGGTTCCCTTTTTATTAACCTTTACATATGTATGTGTGTGTGTGAGAGAGAGCTTAAGAGAATAGAAAAAAGAAAGTGTGGGCTATGGAATCAAATCTTTATTTATTATAAAGTGAAACAGTTAGATATTGCCTAAACCAGCGGTATAACCAAGGGTGTGAAGATAAAGAAAAAAATTCCATTGAAACATATAAATGTAAAAATGAAGATTTCTCATTGGTGAATGTCTTATTTTCAAATTTAGGGCAAAGGTTTTTTTCATACTGATTTATAATACTGATTTAAGAGTTAGGAAATAACAGAGATATTCTTTAGAAGCAACTTGTAAATGTCATGTTGTTTGGACCATCCTTTTTGTCACTTCCTGCAAACTATATAGATGCTCCATTCAGAACTTCTCTGCAAGTTTTCTTTTGAATGTCTCAGGAGATATAATAAAAGGCAATTCTGTATAAGAAAAGTGACCTTTAGTTAGATTTTATGCCAGACACGTCATTATGTGTATCTGTACGCACTCCATCTCTGCTTGATGTTCTGAGTACTTCTACCCTATGCCTTTAGATATTTAGACTTTTTGCCCAATAGATTTATTAGGCTTCGGGTTTGGACCTCATTCATTTTTGCTTGTGAACATTTTTCAATTTTAAATTATTCTCTGCAGTATGTCTTTGTCACCACTTGGAAGCTCTGGAGCTCTGAAATAATAGGTTCATCAGCTGAAATGACATTGGCCTCTACTGAAGTTTCTGTGCTTTCTCTTGCATGATAAAGAACTTTACAAACATTTGTCAGGAAAACCTTGTTGCTGAGAGGAGAGAATTAAAAGGTGGTTGTAGCTGGGTGAGGGCAAAATATTCTTTGTGTTCTATGAGGACAAAATCAGCAAGCGTTACTGAGAAGACCTTGAATTTGGGACATTGCACCCAGTTACTTTGGAAAGCTCTGCAAAATGATTGTGCTTCATGTATTGTTAAGGTTTCACCTTTCTTTACTCAAATGTTATTTTTAGCAAACAGGAATGCTTATCCCCACCCCAAACCATCAAGTTCATCTACAGCTGTTGTTTAAAAACCTGAGCATGATTTCACATGTGAAAAATGACAGATGGTAAAGACTTAGAGAAATATTACATGTATAGAAATATTATTGAACAAATACGTTATTAAAACAAGAATTACACTATTACTACTAAGGTTGTGCTATTATTTTCTATATTTTACTATAGAGATTTTTCTGAGTACTTCCTCAGCTCTCTTTTCCATATGTCTCCCATTTGCAACATTTACGTAACACATGCATTCAAAATAGTGATAGAGGAAATCTCTCTCAAGGGAGAACTGATTTTCATATATAAATACTTTGAAATGTGGAGATTGTTTGGAGGCTAGAAAGGTGCTTTCTCTGTCTTTTTACAGCTTCTCTGTGCAATATCTACACAGAGCATGTGTATTAGAAAGGTCTTTATTCATGAGTGGGGATTTCATACTAATAAAATTTTGTTGTTTTAACTAGTGACATTCTTATATATAATGTCTTTTTTAATAATGCATCCTTGCACACAGTTTATGTATATAACAAAATATATACAATGCAATGACAATACATTCAATAATCAGAATGGAAAAATGTTCTTGATGCTTTCCTGCTTCTTTTTAACAAATCCTTTGGTTCTTGTCTGATGCTCAGTGACTATATTCTGAGGTAGTACCTTCAGCAAGTGTGTGTTTCTTCGGTGATAACTTTCAGACCTAAAGGTTGTACAGAAATGTCTTTCCAGGAGGAATGAAGAAATAATTTTTTTGGCAACCGTATCTTGGCTGTACGATATTGAAAAGTACTCCAAATTCCACTGAAATATGATGCAAAGGTGGAAAGATTTTCACTGACTTCAGTGAATTTAGGACTGAGCCAACTAAAAGATATAGCCTCAAATATTCCCCCTAGTAGTAATAATGCTTAATACCTTTTACACTGGTAAATACCTCTGTTTCTCTGTGCTCTTTAGATGTTGTGATAAGCATATGCTGTGTTTCTTTCCCCTGACCCTGAAATATTAACAGATTTCTACATGGTATGTGTTTTTTCTCTAAAAGACTGTAGGTGATGGAGGAAAGCAAGTGAGCTTTATTTCTGTGAACACATTAAGGTTGATTCCCGTTAATTAAAATTAATCTGCTAGGTTTTTTTCCTCAGTCCCATTATTGTGGCTAGAAAAACCACTAACAATTTTATATATAATAGTGTTAGCATAAGCTGCTTTTTTCCTGATTTTTTACTAGATTCTTTACCCGATCATCTTTTATTGCTTCTGCTACATGAGTAAGAGATAGTTTCCTGATGGTGCTTGCTTGTTGGAAAGCAGAGATTAAATTTTACTGTTAATAACATAAGCAGGGAAACACCAGGGTTTGTTTTTCTTTTTTTTTTTTTTTTTTGCAATGATAATGTGTTCCATTGTGTATGTTCGTGGTCATTTTGTTTATAATATACTTAGACACAAATAAGTTGGCTGAATTAGTTTTTAAAATAATTAATAATTAAAAGTGTTTTGAACCCTGGCTTTTCTTCTAAGACAAACATTATCCTTTCTAAATGGCAGCAACAAGAGCCGATTGACAGACACAAAATTCTGGTCTGTTTCCCAATTTAATTTAGTCCTGTCTCAGAAAAAAAACCAACCCAAAAATAAGAAAAAGAGATTGAAAGAAATAAAATATTTTTATTTAAAGTATAGTGAAATAAGTATCAAATACAAGCACAGCTTGAAATGGGAAGTAGAAATTCTGACTTATTTTCCCAGAAAGGGTTTTATCACTAAATCAGCCAGGTAAGCCAAAACAATGCAGCTTCAGAAAACCCTTCGCTGTTTCCTAAAGGACATTTTTCATGATAAAATTTTCATAATATTTTTCACTCAACTATACTGAAGTAAGGGATGCTACTGTAGCTTATCTTCAAGAGGCTCCACCAGCTTTTTGAATGGACCACAACATATGTATAAGCCATGTCTCTTAAGATTACTCATGAGATCATATCACAAAGTTACTGGTGTTACTGGTATCAGTGCTATTAGTCCCAAAACTATTGGTACTAACTTGTGGGCAGACAAGTTCCTTCATTCTGAAGTATTCCATATTTTAGGGCTGTGGTTTTCTTGGAGAATTGGGTTGAAAATCAACTTTAATCCAACTGTAATCCTATGCTTAAAAAATTTCCATACATTTTCTGTGGCTCCCTCTCCCCCCCAACTTTGCTTCAATTTCCCGTGCTTTTTTTCTCTCTCTCAGTGGTCAGAAGTAAGCAGAGGGGCTTTATTCCTTCCCCTTTTTCAGGTTATATTGTGACAGTTACCAAGTGTATAGGTCACTATGAAAATTGTTAAATTCCAGAAGTCAAACTTTCTAGTTATGGATAAAAATTCTTCTTCTTGCTCATGGAAACGACATTGTACCCACAGTGATCATTCCCTGCCTAATGCTGCCATCACCCATCCTGCTTATTCTAAGGAGGAGAGCTAGAAGAGGGGAAGATATAAAAAGGTCAGAAGTGAGTTTGTGGCAGGGATTCAAGGAGTGTAGCTTTACGTTGCCTATTTTGGGATTTCACAAAACCCCAGTGTAAGCCAGGGGATTTGTTTCGCTGCATGGTTGAAAGCACAGACAGATGTGTTCCCTTGGGCTGTGCTGGTATGCTGTGGCAGCCTGAAAGGGCAGGAGTGACAGCCAGGCATCTCTGACCCTTCTCAGGTAGGGCACACCACCAGCCCTTTTGGTCTTGCTTGTCACTGAATACAACTCCTTGCATAAGGGGAGACATAAAGATAGTTTTAAACATTAATTCTGAAAAGAAATTAATTTGAAACTGGATAGTTCTATTAAATCCTCAGTGTAGCAAGAAATGAAGCAAAGCATTAGTGTTTGCACTTATGGTATCAACTTTATGTAAAATCATTAATCTTAATTCAAACATTTACTTACTGAATGATTAAAACTGTTAAACTTGAGCTTTTCTTACCAGACAATTTTGTAAAGATTTTGTTTGCACACTTCTGAGGTCCCAGCATAGGTGCCACTTGCTTTGCTACTGGCATGTGTACACCCAGACCAGAAGAGGTATGGAGCTAGAGAGTTCCTGATACCACTTTAAGGAGGACACCTCAAAGAGAAGACACGTGAAAGATTTTTTTTTATCTTTTGATTTTGATTTGAATATTTTATCAGAATGGTTCAAAAGAAAAGGTGAATTTGAAAAACATGAGGAAACTTCATCTGATCTTCAGTAATAACTCAAACAATTCTTTTTTTTTTTTTTTTTTTTAGAAAATAATTTTCTGGGAAATTCAAAGATGTAACGAACAACTTGGGTGATAACACAGTACTATAAGAGCTCTGAAAGCGAGTTGTGCAGTAAAACTGTGCTTGAAATGTAGTTGTGATAAAGGAAAAGGAGCAGCTTTCATAAATTGATTTCTTGGGGTCAAAGGGAAGCAAGTCAATGAGGTACACAGGGAAAATGATGGAAGGTTTGTTATTTTCAGACTTTTCATTCTTTTCATACAGATTTCTTTGATGTCCAAGCAGTATCCTGACAATTGGAAGCCCTGAATATTGCCAAAGTGACCAGCTTTCAGCTTCTTGTTCTGGTCATACATAGGACCTGCACTTTAGCAATAATTTCAAATGCTTATGGCATCAAATTGTTTCAAGATTAATTTTCTCTTATCCATTTAATTTTGCCTTTAGGAAATGTCAGGTCTGAGGCTGACAATGAGGCTACATTTCAGCGTGCTTGATGAAAATGAAGAAAAAATAAAATGAAGAAAAAGTATCCCTAAGGCCTGTATTATCTCACATTGTTTTGCAGGTTTGACACAAAGGTGGAATATTAATAACCTCAGTATTGATTAAACTGCTACGATTACCATTGTTATCTTCATGTTCTTAACTTTGCTAACTGATATTAAGTATTTCTTATTTCTAATACTGGAAAATATTTAAGGCGACTTTGAAGGAGAACGAGAATCAATCATGGATCTTCAATATAGTGATAAAAGAAAACCTTTTCTGAAAACCAGAACTAGGGTGTGAATATTAACTTGTAAGCCCATTGCCAAAAGACTTCCTTTGCTCTTCCTTCCACAAATCCATTTTAAAATCCTACTAAAAGTGTAAACACTCAGAATTTTTTGCATACTGAGTAAGCAAAACAGTTGAAAGCAGTCACATTTGAGGAGGAAGAAGCAGGCATTGAGTGCACAAACAGTAATGACTAAATAAAGAGTATCACAGTAATTAGAGGGTTGTTTCTGATGGTGGCTCCTTTCAGCTGTACAGCTGTGTACTCATAGACTCTGGGTAGCATCCCAAACATGTCTGACCTACCTTTACGTCTGTGAAAGTAAGGAGTCAGATTTGCAATGGCAGTCACAAATGAGGCAGAGTTTTCTAAAAGGCAAAGTGTCAATCCTGCTCCTACTACAGCCAGTGAGACTTTAGCAGAGAAGTATTTTTGGAAACCCCACCTGTATCTTGCCATCAATGTGAAATGAACATTTTGGAGTTTATTTTTGATGGTATAATAGACCTTTTGAGAGTGCAGAAGGAAAATAGTACCCACAAGAAAAGAAAGCCTACAAAAATCAGTCTTGAAATAATGGCAGGCTAAAAAACAACTTGCAAAGTCCACTGCAATGAGAAAAGAGGTGATTTAAAATAAAAGTTGAATATTAGAAGAGAAACAATGTTACAATGACCTTCACTGTATAGTTCTTTGAGGCATGTCACCAGGTCCATTGGTTAGGTTTTGGCAGCAGTATAATCACTTTGAGCTCAGTTAATCAAGGCAAAGAAGCATTTTCTTCCCCCTAATTGAACTGTTTCCTCTCATGGGCACAACCTAAATCAGTAGATTTGCAGTTATATCAGTGGGATAACTTTGTTTAATAAAACTAACAAAAACTTTCAAGAGTGCCAGATAGCTCAGTACCTGATTCTCCTTCCTGCAGAGTTTACAAGTTACTGAGGCCAGGTGAAGGTATTTTGACTCTTTAGGCAAGGATCCCAAAAAGATACAAGATAAATTCCACCAAAAAGTACAAGTACCAGAAATGGATCAGTGCTCAGCACTAATTTCTGCATGAGTCCATTAATCACATCAAGGGACACTTCCATTTTTAATGGCATTATAATGAGGAAAAGCTTAGTATTTAACTAACTTCTGCAATTGATAATGCTTGTGGAGAATTCTAATGTATTGCTAATGCGATACAAATTGCTGGAAATAGACACAGACAGGAATCAATTGAGATTTGATTATTTGGTTTCTATATTTGTTAGTAACAAAGTGTTCAGCTGCAATAATAACAAAGTCGGACATCAATATGTTTTCCAAGACACATTAAAGCAAATATTTCACTAACATCCCTTAACTTGCTGCTGCAAGATTTGCTGGATGATGGAAAAATCATGAATTACCATCATCTGGGTTTTGCTGCTTCAGTAACTTGAATGAAACCTGATGATCCAAGCGGCGTTCTACAGCTTTTCCACTCTAACAGGATGTTGTGAGCAACATCACATGTTGCTTTTCCAGTCAGCCTATGAGATGACATAGTTGTGGAAAGCAGAAGGTCCAAGCAACCTGACAGGACTTTGTGGGCAAGGTACTGCCTGTGAGCCACAGCGTGGGAATCAGAGACCTACACTCTGGCAATTGAATTAATGTGGTTTTGAACTGCTGCTCTAAATTAATCTATGTCTTTGATATCAGGGGAAGTCTCTCTCATTATTGGAGAGGTGGAAAAGGAGGAAAGAGAGGAAGTCCAAAAAGGCTCTGAGATTTCCTTTTTCATTTATAAAACTGTTTAAAATAGCTGTATGTTTTTAAAGTGATTGATTTTCTGAAAATTCTGGAAGAGAAATTGTTTATCTAATATAGAAAACAGCTTAGTTTCATTTTTACTATTTGACTATTCCTGTCAAGAATTAGTCATTGCAAAGACCGAGTGCTAAATACATTTTAGAAATACTATTCTAACTCCGTGTGCAGTTCATAGTGGTATAGCTTTCTCTGTCAGAGAGCATCACTGCAATTCAATAAAAATATCTATAATGATATCAAAGGAAGCTTCTCAGTCACCATGTGAGGTAACAGTTTTTTATATTTTTCTTTTGGCAAACAGTACATCCATCCCGGTATATATCAAAAGCGGTGAATATTTAGTGCCAATAGTCTTGGTTATTCTGCATCAAAGGTGAATATGTTTGTAAGACTAGACCCATTATGTTTTATCCTCCTCTTATTCCCAGT
This sequence comes from Nycticryphes semicollaris, assembly GCA_013400055.1. NCBI lineage: Eukaryota > Metazoa > Chordata > Aves > Charadriiformes > Rostratulidae > Nycticryphes > Nycticryphes semicollaris. Next base: position 23,240 of record VXBJ01004526.1, read on the forward strand.
CCTTACCTCTACTGTCATTAGTATGCAGCAAAAGTTAAAGCTGTTACCCTTTCCTTCAAACTAGTGCATAGCCAAGTAATGATTTCACATATAATGATGTTGACCGTCAAATTAGACTGAGATTAGATAGGTTGTAATATCTTTGCTCAATTCAGCCATGAGCTATTACTGAAAACGAAAGGTTGACTTAAAAAACAGGAGGAAAGCGTCATCATTGCCCATTAAGATCAATGAAGCAAGGGTTTGATAACTATCTGTTTTTTCTTGAATACTTTCAGCCTGCTTGATATGGAAAAGCAAGACACCCAACAGATGTAAAGGATGACATCTTGGGAAAAAAGCTGCATAAAACTCTTTCATATATGTGCCTCTTTATAACTCAAAACATTTGATTAATGAATATTTCCTTATACACTATGTTTTATGCCCCCCGAATAAATATCTATTACACTTATACTTGTAAGTTGTTATGATCCTAGTTATCTTACAAGTATTTTACAAAATTACTCATTGTGACAAACTACTTAAATTCCAATTCTCAAGTAATACCAAAACATCCTCGTGAACTTTAAATTATTTCTAGTCCAAGAAATGAGTGTGTTATACTTCATTAACAAATCAAATATCTTCCTGTATTTGAAAATAAAATAATCCTGTTATTTTTGGGTTTTGGTTTTGGGTTTTTTTCCCCCATTTTGCCTCCCCACAGTTTCCCAACAGCTGGACATCTTTAGGTATGTATTTAGATGCTCCACTATTTTATATTCTTTAGAACTAAGACAAAATGATTGTAGCAAGACTACACAATACAGTTGCTTCAGACAATAGAGGACTGAATTAAGGAGATCCCAGAGTTATCTTGTATTTTGATGTTCTGCTGCTTGCTGCAGCTTAACTAACACGAATCCTACATTTGAAGGCTGCATATGAAGCATTGGTTGGAACACATCATATTATTCTTCAGGCATACATGACTGGACTTTATCTGCATGGGAACTCCACAACCTCCCTGGGCAGCCTGTTCCAGTGCTCTGTCACCCTCACTAGAAAGAGGTTTTTTCTCATATTTGAATGGAACTTCCTATGTTCCAGCTTGTGCCTGTTGCCCCTTGTCCTGTCACTGGGAACCACTGAAAAGAATCCAGCCTCATCCTCCTTCAACCCACCCTTTAGCTATTTGTAAGCATTAATGAGGTCTCCCCTCAGCCTTCTCTTCAGGCTAAAGAGTCCCAGCTCTCTCAGCCTTTCCTCATAAGGGAGATGATCCAATCCCTGAGCCATCTTTGTTGCCCTACACTGGACTCTCTCCAGTAGTTCCTTGTCTCTCTTGAACTGGAGAGCACAGAACCTCATTAGATTCTTCATTGCCCAGCTCTCCAGTCTGTCCAGGTCATGCTGGATGGTGGCACAGCCCTCTAGAGTATCAGCCAGCCCTCCCATTTTGGTATCATCAGTGAACTTGCTGAGGATATACTCTGTCCCCTCATCCAGGTCATTGATGAATATGTTGAACGAGACTGGACTGAGTATTGACCCTTGGGGGACACCACCGGTTACAGGCCTCCAACTTGACCCTGCTCCATCAGTTACAACCCTCTAAGTTATGTCACACAGCCAGCTCTTAATTCACCTCACTGCCCCTTCATCTAGCCCACACTTCCTTAATTTTCTAACTGGTCAGACATTGGAATAGGCTGCCCAGGGAGGTGGTTGAGTCTCCATCCCTGAATATGTTTAATAGTCATTTAGATGTGGTGTTGGGAGATATAGTGTAGGGGAGGAATTTGTAGAGTAGGGCAGATGGTTGACTCGATGATCCCAAAGGTCACTTCCAACCTGAATGATTCTATGATTCTACTGAGGATGTTATGGGAGTCAGCATCAAGAGCTTTGCTGAAGTCAAGGTAGATGACATCTGCTGCTTTCTCCTCATCCAGCTATCCAGTTATAACATCATAGAAGGCTATCAGATTGGTCAAGTATGGTTTACCCTTGGTAAATCCATGTTGACCCCTTCCAATAACTTCCTGTTCTTCAATGTGTTTAGAGATGACATCTAGAACAAGTTGCTCCATTACCTTCCCACGGACAGAGGTGAGATTAACTGGCTTGTAGTTCCCTGGGCCCTCCTTCTTGACCTTTTTGAAGACTGGAGTGATATTTTCCTTCTTCCAGTCCTCAGGGACTTCCCTTGTTCTCCATGACCTTTCAAAAATGATGGAGAGTGTCCCAGCAATAACATCTGCCAGTTCTCTCATCACTCACAGGTGCATCTCATCAGGGCACATGGACTTATGGATGTCCAGCTTGGCCAAGTGCTATCTAACCCAGTCCACCTCTAGGAAAACATTCCTCTCTCCAGACCTCCTCCTTTTTTTTTCCTAGAGGAAATAATGGGTCTGGGATTCATGAGGGACAGCTTTAGCAGTGAAGACCAAAGCAAAGAGGGCATCCCGTAACTCCACCTTCCCTGTGTCTTCCATCACTAAGGCGCTCACTTCATCCATCAGTGGGCCTACATTTTCCCTAGTCTTCTTTTTTCTATCGATACTGAAAGAACTTCTTGTTATCTTTAACTGTAGTGGCCAAGTTGAGTTCTGCTTGAGCGATTCTTTGCTGCTAATGGAAAGATTTCCTTCAATCCACAAACCTTTATGAAAGGTTGCTTTCAACATGAAAATAATGTATATACTTTTTCTCTAGTTTTTAGGATTAGAGCTTGGGGATGAAGTTATCTTCTGCCATGTCACAGACAGTTGTTCTTCTAAGGCTGAGATTAATTTCATTGAAGTTGGCATGAAGAATACATGAAGGAAGGCAGAATGAAATGGTTTGCGCTCTGCCTTCCTGTGATGTAGAAAAATGTAGGCTTGTTGTATCTTTAGTGTTGTTGAGACAGAACATTTCTCAACTGCCAAAATCACACAAAAATAAAATGGATTCATAACTGGCATAAAACTATGTGTGATATACAAACTAACATTTTCACAGCATGCTATCAATTTTAAAGCCTATCTCTCTTAGTAAGCCTTGCACAGGGGAGGCTTTTTTGAATGAAAAACCGCCAGCAGTGTGCCATTATTTATGGGATTGGTCGCATACTACGTGTGCTATGTAAAGAAAAATACTATTGTTCCTGTTACTGTTTGTAGTATAATATGCATAATTTTAAGTCCCAGAGTAGGGTCCAGAAACTTATATCATCCATCACTCTTCAAATTTGAAGCTTTATAGACTTCATGTTTGCTTGTTGATTGTAAACTTCCCCTTAGTCTTAAAAAGAGTGAAGTGTTTTTACTGTTCAACTTGTTCTCACAAAAAATACATGACATATATTCTGGCAGTTTGTATACCTGCCTTGTCTGAAAAAATCTTCACATAAAACAATGTATGGCAAGTTTGTAAATAGAATAATTATTCAAGAATAAATATTTTCTTCAGTCCATTAAGCAATTTTACTATAGAAACATGAAACTAAATCTAATTTTTAAAAGTTTGGATTGTAGAAAACCCTTAAAAAGATACACTGGAAATTGAAAAACACTTTTTCATAGTATAACAAACAGTTTACTTGAAGGGGAGACAAACTGTATATTAATAGAGGCTGTCACAAGATATGAGAAATATGTCTGTGTGCAATTTATCACAGGACACCCTTTTCCAGTAGGAGATGCTTCAGGAGATGGAATTTCTAAGAGGTTCCTGTACAACAAAACTGAAGCTTGAAATTCCTCTGTGTTGCAGAACCTGAAAAGGATAATTTTTATGGTAAGATAACAAGCTGAGGAACGTGTGCCTGTTTTATGTATGCTCTATTTAAAGTATGAATTTTCATAAGTAAACATCAATATTAATCAGCAGGCTTAAGTCTTCTGTAGTTACATGCAATAAAATATATTCTTGTCTATAAAGGGCTAAAATTAATATATTTTTTTTCCAGAATAGAGTCCCATCTGAAAAACTTAGCCCACAGTATGTAATTTTTTACACGTGTACCTTTTAATTGATAATTAACTATAAGTGAAGTTTGCTTATGTTGAAAGGAATGCAGTGTAGCATTTCCTGGACACACCATGCTATGAGTCAGTGTGTCAGGGCAGGTTTTTCAATGGTCTAGTGTTCAGCAGTTCATAACCAAGCAGTGCTGAGTTGCAGGCGATTCCAATCCCCATCTCTGTTTTTGCCATATGTTTGCATTTCTCTCCCAGGGTGTATCCATCAGAGATGCTGACAAGCAGCACTAATCAATGGATATCAGAAAGAACTTGGTTACAGTTCTGATATGAAGCTTAAAGTAGCTGTCATGGGAGGCACAGGAGGTGCTTGTAGTTAACATTTAGTGCTGAATGGGTACATCCAGGGAGGAAGAATATTAGACCTGCACTAGCTGTCTTTTGGGGCACTGAGATTTTTTTTTTTTTTTCTGACAGTCTGTGCCAGTAGATTGGAGTCACTTCCAGGTGTCTCTTCATTACTGCAGTTTCTAAGCTGCAGAAAAATACATCAAGTTATTTGACTAGCAAATGATGTAGTAATAGGAAGCACCTGATCATTATTCCTCAACACAACAGGAAGCTACCAAGGTGACATTTAGACCTAATGACTTGTGCAGACTCCATAGCATCGTGGAGTGCTAGCAACTTCAGGGTTCATTTTTCCAGTTAGAATCTGTAATAACCAAAAAGATAAATAAATATTATTTGAAATATATTTTGTACATCTTTCTACAAATCTACAGCACCCTTTATAATAATAAAAACTTATCTACCTGTGCTTTGGTTGACTCCATCCTTACAATGGATAGCCCCTAAGTGAACTAAAAACAGGTGTTTGTTATAGGAATTTATTATAAACTTTCCCATTCAGTCTTTTTAAAAACAAAAATCTGACCTTTGAATGTGATCCTTCATATAAGATTAGTGTTTCTGTTTGATTTGCAACACATAATGGAGACTGTAGCTGTTTATTCATGATATCAGTGTTATATATACTGCTGTCGGTCTGTGACTGGTTTAATTTTTGATTCATGCATTTTAAATATTACTTTGCAAAAGGTAAATTGAGAGGAAGTTTATTTTTAAAAGCAGACTTTTAAATAGCATTTATAGGCATGATAACTCCTTTGCTTCATTTGCATGATTATTGTGATAAGAAACATATAATTACATTTGGCTTGTCACATTTGGGACCTTTAACTCTTTGAAGACTCAATTCAAGATAACAGAAAAATTAGGGGCATGAAAAATTAAATATGTGCATTTCCTAGTATGATTTTAACTAGATTTAGTATTATATATATATATTTATTTTTCCATTTCTCTTTATTTTGATTCTAAAATGTCATTCTTACACTAGAGCCTGCATGTACAAAAAGTCCATAAAACTGGATGATCTGAGATTATTCGCTATGAAGATCTTTCACAGGTTGAAGAAAGGAGTTGCCCACAATGTTACTAAAAAACAACTGTATTTTCCTATAAGATCCATCAAAGTTCAGAGTTTGCATATGACAAAATAGGTCTGGAATGAAACTTGAGGAACTTCTCCTTTTTCTGCTCTGTTACTCTATGATGAGACCTTGACTGTGGTGTCACTCACAGCACTCACAGCACTTTTGCTCATATTTATTGCCATAAACAGCTCTCCTTCTGGTCAGAGTCACAGCTATGCACACATACATGAAAAATAATGACAACTTTGTCTTTAGCTCAGCTGTCCTTTTAATTTAAAATTATTTTCTTATATGAGAGAATTTAAGGACACTTCTGTGGTGTTCAGGGCCAAAATGAAAGAAATGGCAGGTCTTTCCTCAAGTATTTTCTTGTATCACTCATAATTTATGTCTTTTTACCCAAGTTATCTCCACAACTAGCACTGAAGTGATGTTTTCCTTTGGGACATAATCCTTAACCTCCTTAACATATGAAGATTTACATGTTTTATACAACACAAGCATATAATGGATTTTTTTTTTCTGTCATAATAATTTTCTGGACATGCTGTTTGGCAATGCAAATATTCACAGATGATTTAGAAGAGTGTTAAGGTTCTCCTAGCCAATATCTCAGGAAAAAAAAAAAAAAAAAAAAAGGGGGAAAGGAAAAAAACCCCTTAATGTGATGGTTTTTTTTTTTTTTTTTCTCTATGGATAATTATTGATGACAATCTTAATTGGCTGAAAATATTGATCCTGTTTGTGGTAGATATGCTGCATATGCTGACTATTTTGAAGAATTTAGTGTAGCTGTGGCAAAAATAATAAATGAAGACTCTTTCCATTGAATGATGGAACAAACAGATGTACTGTTTGATACTAGTTAAAGCTAACAAATAAATGCTAGACCACTTATAGCAAACAAACAAACTAGCCTGAGACTTAATAACTTTCCTTCCACTGTAGTCATTCTTACATCATCATCAGAACCCCTTAGATTTAGGATCTGTTAAAGTAAATGGATAAACTTTTCACTGAATTGAGTCAGCTGATACAAATCCATGGGCACAAGTAGAAAGAACAGTAAAACTAATTGAAAAAGAATGGGCACACTATAATGCCTAGTTAGAGAAAAAAAAAAGACCTGGAAATAAAACTTGGAAAATTTATAGGTGTCAAGACAGAGTATTGTAACTCATTTGTGTGAACACTGGGATTGGAGGGAAGGTATGATTGAGGGTTCATTGCAGTCAATAAACAAGGTTTGCACCTGTGATTGGCACCTGAACTATGATTTCTCATATGTAACAACAGCAGACAAATAGTTTTTCTTTGATTTCACAGTGTAGACAGAGTGATTACACAGTGTTCATTCAAAAATATTTGTAATGTGTTTTAAAGACTTCATATTTTCACCATTTTTTCTTTGATTTCGAATTGAGGTGTTTTAAACTAGAAGTGGATTTGGAATGAGAATATTTTCAGTTTGAAAATGTTAAACTGTATATTTCAAGTGTCTAGGCATTCTAGAAATATATTTGCTGAAACAACTACACTTAAACTGGCCTTTTTTGTAAATATTTTCAGTACTGATAAGTCAGCATTTTCTAACAGATAATTCTTATTAAATATTTAAAACCTTATTAAAAATATCAAAAAAACCTGGATCTGTTATTTTATATAAATTACCAAGATGACAGGCACTACATCTGAACTCTTTATTCTGGGCTTCCTTAGCGTGCTAAACGGTCATTGCCACAGAGACCAGCTTCAGGGCAGGTAAGACTGCGCTGGGGAAGGGAACTGTAGCGAAAAAGGCCGACGAGAAGCTCTTTCGGGGCTTTTTTTTGAAGCCGGGACAAGGCCTCTGCTTGTCCAGGGGGCTGTCAGCTGGGGGGCGGTGCTGCTGAGCGAGCCTGGGCGGAGCCACCACCACCCCCGGTCTATCCCGCCCCAGGGGATAAAAGGCGTCCCTGCCCACTCACGGCACAGAGCGAGCAGTGAG
>VXBJ01004534.1:0-165205 GCA_013400055.1 Nycticryphes semicollaris
CTTGTTCTTGCTCTCCTTTGTTTGACAACTTGAAAGTTGTCAGGGACCAGACAGCGGTGTGCTTTTATGAAATTGGGAATGCAAAGCATGCTGAAAAACTAACACCATCTTTCTTTACAAGCGTGACTATGACCCATTTAATATGCTGTCTTCTTAAAATCCAAACATTTTAGAGGGCATGCATGATTGTTTTTCTATTTGTCATCATTATTGGTAATGACAGAAGATTTAAGAGGCATTACCTTGTTTGCATCCAAAGGATGTGCCTCTCCAAGTTCAGATGCTTGAAAAAATAGGTGTGTACATCAGAAATAGTTATCTACAGAGTCTCTATACATAATAATAAGCAGGTAGCATTATTCAGAAAAATACATTTTGCCTTAAAACAAGTATTTAAAAGAGATGAGATGAATTCTTCTCCAAAAGCGTTTTCCTTCTATTACACATGAAGAAATGTAAGATGACTATCTCAGATGTAGACATTTGCATTATAAACATTTACAGTTATGTCAAAAGACCTGCATGTTATATGGTACATGTTATTTTTCAAAAAATGCAGATGATTTATAATCTGCTTTTATTCTTTATGAAATTAATGCAAAAATGGAGGGGGAGAGAGGCATCCCAGAGTGGCCAATTTATAGGGTAACTAATCTTGGCTGTATATAGATAGGCATCATATCCAATTGATATTCAGACATTCAAGTTTTATAAGCTTCATCTAAAGAGAATACCTCCATCACTCAAATGTCTACATACTGAGGATATTGCATAGTCTCAAAAGAGTGGATTTTTTATTACTGAAGAATAAGTTTGCAAACTTCTAAAAGATAACATTTTAAATCAGTTATCATATACATTGTAATGCAAAACAAAACAATTCACATGGAAATCTTTCTGGACAGTCAACAAATTATTTAAACAAATAGTAGGATTTCACTGAAGTGTTAGTATGTTTGTACATTCAGTAAAATACCTTTTGTAACTGTTAGAAAATGCTGCAATGTCTCAGACTTGGATGTCTAATGCTAATCAATTAATTCATGTCTTAAAATAATTTTTTAAGAAAATATTGACAAAAGCTTTTAAACACACTTTTGGAAACCAAACCAATTCATTAAGGTTCTAGGCCCTTAGCTAACAAATTTGGGGAAACAGTGGAAAAAATTGCCATGCTAAATTTAGTAAACTTACATCTTAGATGTGAGGTAACAGCTTAAAATGTTGTGCAATTGTCTTTGCAATTTGCTATATATTAACTTCATAGAGTGACAAAATACGGGAGATTGTGATGTAAAAGACAAAACTGCTGATTTCTTGTTGGATAGGCTTTCACCCATTCCACATGAGGAGATGCTGCTCATCTTGCCAGTTCAACACAAACGGAAACCAGCAGATGGAAGCAATGAAAAGCAGAATCTTTTTTGTGCTCATTGACAGCTAGTGCATTTTACTGACTTTCCAAATGTATAATATACATTACCACATCTTCCACTCTTCCCATGCTGATGGATGTTAGATGGAGTGTCCTTCATTTCAAGATAAGGACGAAAGAAGTAAAAAACTTCAGTGGACAACTGAAAATAGGACATGCTGATTCTATTTCTACAAGTTAAAATCAGACGTTTCAGCACCCATACTTTATATGCAATTAAACTTAGTATAATTACAAACTACTACGATAGCTACTTTGCTCTGACTATGCAGAGGCACAACCTCCTTTGGGAGGAACCAGCTTAATTCCACTGAAGTAAAAGGATGTGAGTTCCTGGCTCACTCTTAAAAGCTGAGCTGGCGTGACAGGCCCTTTCCTGCTAAATAGCTGCTGTTGTTTCATCCTCACAAGTTTATTTAAAGTTTTTATTAAGATGAGGCGGTAAGATAGTCTAATGCAGTGTATAAATAGGAAAGTAGGAGTTTGGTGAAATCTGTTTTTCAAATAAATCTACTTAGAGGTTTCTAAAATAAAAACAAATAAGTTACTGAAATATATGTAAGTTAAGTATTTCGTTTCTGAGAGATATCAGCAGCTGTATCAGCCTATTTTCAATGACCGCTGTGAAAATGTAGATTTTAAGAATAAATTAAGTGAGAAATAGAGGAACAAAAGAAAAGGAAAGTTTATTCTGAAATTTTGAAGGGCAGCAAGCTAGTGGAACAGAAGACAGACTATTTAAATATTATACTCTATTTTCAGTCTAAGTGTAATTAAAATCTTCAGTGTGAGTGCTCAGTTATGGCATCTATATTTTACTGGTAGCAAGTAAAACTGTTCAGGAAGAGTTTAACAAATGTTTGAAATTTATTTGAAATTCATTACCACATTTTCACCAGCTGGGATGTAGCCATGTCTGCTTTCAGTCTCACACCAAAAGCATGTTACATTGCTCCAACTTTTATATGGGAAGCTGAATTTATAATAATTTGGAACATATCAAAAATTGGAAAGTATTCAAGCCACAGCGTCAGTGAGATGAGACTTCATGCACTGGTTGCCTAAATGCAGGGGAATGAGATAAACTGAGCAAAGAGTTTGTTACTCTCTGGATCTCTTCTTTCTAAGACGCTCTAGTGTACCTCAATTCCACAAAAGCCTTGTGATCACTGTCCTTAACCACAACCCTGTCTTCCTTCACCCCAAGCTAAAACAAGCCGTATATTTCAGCCCTGTTTATTTTTAGAGTCCTGTCTAATTTGGTTTTGTTTTCTTTTTACTTTCACACTCCAATAAACCTAACCTATCCAACTTTCAATACAGGAAGGCAATTAGGATAGTGTATTTTATTGCAACGTACATTTATACTGATTTTTTCAAATGCCCTGCACGTAGTCAAATCTTGAGAAAAGTAAACCATCTTTGTTTTTTTGGTCTATACCAAATTTCACAAACACAACCAAACCCAGAACAACAGCAAAACCTTGAATTGTTCTTTTTCTGAAATTGGATATTAACACCCAATATAATTTTTTTAATTTACACAATGCATGGAGACCTTTTTGATAACATTCTCGAGAGTAACACATTTCAAAAGTCTTCTGAAGAAATCTACGTCCTGGTAATTCCCTTGAGGGAAGCTTTGGTTTTGTTGCTGTTGTCATAACCAGGTTGTTATATATTTTAGGAAAAAAATCTTCCCTAACTAGAGTTTACAAAAGGCCACAGAAGCAGAACTGCCTTCTTAGCAAACCCAAAGGACTGTGCATATATACAGCATTATGTTTGCATGGAGTGGAAAGACAGTGGGAATAGATCTGGCAGCCGGAAGGAACTGTCAACATGGAAAACACTATGCACCTCACAGAGGGAAAACATTCCCGGTGATCCAGACTCATCTTTCCCAAGTCATTCTACGTCTATTTCAATACCTTCATCTTCCCACTACCTGTATGTGACCTCAACTTCTGTCCTTCCCAGACCCCTCTCCTCAAGGTCATTCAAATCCCCCGTGTTCCCTCTCTATCTCAGTCCTATTTTTTCATCTCACTCTCCCTGTCCTGTTGGCACAAGGCTGTACTGTAAGACACTCACAGCTGCTTTTTCAGCATTGCCCAATTTTGAGAATGAGAAAATGACCCCTCTATATATATTTCTAAAACACTTTTTGCTCTCCCTGTCCCTTTTCCCAACAGTTCCCTGGGGAATATTTTTAATGTCAAATAGCACACTAAAAAACATTCCACAGACATTTGTCAAATTACCGATAGTTTGTACTTGCAAGGAGTTGAAAAAAGATATTTTGGTGGAGTCTAATGACAAGGAATTTGTGAACACTTTAAAAATTCCTTTTCCAATTTGGAACAAAATTTTCCCTGAAAATTGATTTACAGTGATTAGTAGTAGTGAGGTGACATAAATAATTTATAGGGAATCTGTTTTGTTCTGGCAAGTACGGCAAACATGAGTGGCTAAAACATTTCTAGCAGTCTCAAACAGTTTCCCAAATTTTCTCTGTAGCAGCATCAAAGATGCATCGATATTCAAATGTACATGGTCAGGGTTCTTAAAAAATGAGAGAAAACAAAATAAACCCATAGCAAAGCATTTTATACACCAACAATAACAAGGTGGCATGACCACACAGCATATCCCAGGGGTGGCTATTGGGAGAACTATGACTGACTTTACAAGCACGGGGCTTAAAACAAAACAATGGTAGTGTTTTATTTTAATTACGGGTATGAATGTGTTTCATTTATTCTTTCAGTGGCTTCAGTCTCATATTGGTCACTAGGGCCATAAGGTATGTAGTGTGGCTTATAATACACAGTGTTCTTTGTTGCTTTTGGATTAATCAGGAGGTTGTTCATACAGTGTATTGTGCAAATCAGTGCAGCAATCCACTGTTACATTACCAAAAACTGTGGTGAGTGTTTAAAATACATCATGTTTTGTACTGCTGTGTTGCTATGACGTGTCAGGCAGACAAGATTAAATTCCAGAACAAATGCTTGGCAGGAACAGTATGCAATGTCACCTCAGCTGATACACCACTCTACCTCTTGGCACCAAGAGAACACCCTATGCAGAAAACGATCCAGACCATTTACTTTAGAGACCTAAGTCAGATGCAGCAACACTTGAAATGTAGTTCCTTCACCTCAACAGGGCTGCTTGAAATTGTCTGAATTTCATGACTAGGTTCCAGATTCAAAAAACTTTGTAGTAGCAGTTGTAAAGGCAATTTTGTCTGTTCCTGAAGTGGTTATTAAAAATCAGCTCCAGGAAACTGTATTGTTGCTCTTCTCTTGGGATCAAGCTATTCTCCACTGGAAAGGCTTTCCTCTAGAACTGCTTATTACTGGTTTTACATCATGTCCCTAACTTAGATTTCACAATATGGTACCCTGGGGTATGTTTCTGTTTATGAGACCTTGGGGTATTTATACATTTTCCTTGGAAAGAAAACAGAAGTATTTAAGTGAAACTGAGGCATGTCTTGTGCTGGCTGAAGACCTAACCACCTGGCTGAAGACCTATTGTCCTTCTTACTTGTGGGCTCTCTGCCACTGTTTCTAGTTGTGTGCTGCAGCTAGATGATTGTGAGATGCTTCACAGGTGACTGAGAAGTGTTAGAGAGCAGCAGGCAATTTCAAGTAAGAAAACATAAGCAGGCTGCAGTTGGCGTCTATGACTTCATGCTAGTCAGTGCAAACCCAACCTCCCAGACTAATCACTTGCTATCTTTAATGGACATCAAGGATATAATTTCATCTGAAACAAGAGGCTAAGAGTAACTATTTCCCAACAGTAATTATAGCCATTTATTGCTACCCTTAAGGAACTGAACTTAAAGGATAACATAAACATTCAGATGAAAGTTGCCTTCTCAAAAGGTTTCAGAAACACTGTACTGGACAGCCATCTGAAAGGAGAAACATTATTCCTGATGATCTTCTAGTACAACGAGTGGGCGGTAGTGCTTAACGTGGAGACCAAGTCCTGCTTACACGCCTCCTTCGTCCTTCCTCCTTCTCGAGATCCCTGTTGGCTGGCTCCTGAATGAGCCAAATCATCCCACAGGTTTTCTCATAATTCCTCAATGCTCAAGGGAGAGAGGTTGATCCTTTTGTGCATGAAATTTGTTCAAGAAACTTTAGTGTTTTCCGTAGCTGTTCTGAACCACTGGAGTTTTCTTGTTGTGGCTCTGCAGCTCTGTCCTCAGGCTTGTAAAGTGGATCGTGTAGATGCTAGAAAAAAGAATCTTTCCTTATACCTTTTTCTTTAATTTGAAGAAATTATTACTGTTGGGTGTACTGAGATATTTTTACTTCTTGTTATTGCTGTTGAAAGGTCATATGTAAAGTCGAAAAGGTAAAGAAAGTCACACCTCAGAGTGATCCATCAAAAAGTTAGTAAATCTTGGTAATCTGCTCAGTACTCTACAGTGATTCAGATTCCGTGTCTGCTCCTGTATATTACCATTTTAATTGCTATATATGAGACTATGTACTATATTCAGTAAAGCATAATGCTGAATAATGAAACATTTCATTACAGAAGCATAAGCTTCTTCATTATATTGTCATGGGAATAGATTTGTTCTATTATAATTGTTTTTATATTTACCAAAAAAAAAATCTCAAATATATTAAGCTTTAGTACACTGATTAGATTTTACTTTACAGTACCTGTATGTGTGATTTTCTTTCTGTTCACAGCTGGCAGATGGTGTGAAGCATATAGTTCTGCTATTAAGAACTGAGGAATTTTAAAGAGGTGAACACAACTGTGTGTATTGCTCTTCGTTGCCTTTTCATTATGTCTGCAACATTGTTCTGTCTTCTGTTATTTTTTTTTCCTTTTTTTTTAAACTTTGCTAAACTTTATCTTTTTTATTTAGCTGCTTTTGCAATTTGGGTCCACCATATTGCTTCCAGGAAGTCAGCATGAACTTCCTTAACCATTGCATTAAGTTTTGTGTACTTGAACACAGTGAATTTCCATCTATATTGGATTTCATTAACTTCACTGGACTGTAGACACATATAAAGTTAATCATGTTGTCAAATGTTCATTTGAATAAGCCTATGACACATAAAAAGCCACACAGACAATAGACAAGATTACACATTCAGAGGCTGTCAGTCCAGTACTCAGTAGTGACTGGTCATATACCTATTCTCTATATATCATAAATTTATAGTCTCAGTATTCATAAAAAAAGTAATAAAAAATCCATTCCATAAAAACCAACTGATTCATGGTAATTTTTATTCTAGAGTGCTACAAAGTCATTTGTATCCCAAAAATAACTTTCAAACTTATGTGAAAGTGATGGGTTTTGTGAGTCTTAAATTTAAATAAAACATAAGGTATATATGTTCTAAGATATGATCTTCTGGGTAAAAAAGATAATTATCAGATAGTTAGAATATACTGCTTTTCTGCAAATGTAATAAAATAACAATGCAGTAGAAAATATAAAACCTCTGAAGTTTCATAGATACTTATTACAAAGTGTGTACCAATGTAAGCGTGTAATGACAATACTCCTACTATTTCCTGGGAATTAATTTTAGCTTGAAAAATATTATCATATTCATAATGAAAATTATGATCTATTATTAATTACTACTACTAAACTTGTTACCCGACAAAATCCCTTACAATTATTAACAAAACTGAATGCATATGCAGTATTTTATACTTTGGAAAGCAGGAATAATAAAAGGCAGATTTTACATTTTTAGCCTGAAGAGTTCTGTGTGTGTCTTGATTAGATTATTATCATGAAAGATTACCTCCTGAGGCTGATAGCTCTGCTTACTGATGGTCTTCATGAAGTCCAGAATGCAGAAAAACAACATGCTTGTAGTCTACTAAGTACTAGTTCCTAAATTCTTTAGGAGAAGTCCAACACCAAGATAAAGAGTCTAAGACTAGGAGTTCTAAGGACATATTTTAAATGGTAGGAGCTTAAGTTGAATAAGCCAATGAATGAGTAATTCTAACAAGGCAGATCAGGACACCCCTTTTAGATGCTCAGTCACTTAGTCAATGTAAAGAAAACAATGTGCCCCGATATGAGTCCGAAGGCCTCTGCCTCATCTTATCTTCCTCCATCAACCATGCAAAAAGCCCCAAAGTACCTCAACAGGTGATACCCATGCTGTTTAGGCACTATAGAAATATTGAAGTTCAAGACAGAAACACCACCTTCATGCACGTGTGTGCTATCTCTGAGTATCATGCCCTAGCTAGTAGGAATGACTGAATGATCCTTATCCACCTAAGCATTCATTGCGATGGGTAAGTGTGTTCCAGATGCAGTGCTAAGTGATCCCATGCCCAACACCAGATCCAGCTGGCCACCTTCCCTGGAGAATAGAGAGAAGACCCCTCACCGCACGGTCTGCAACCTACCTAGATTTGCAAAAGACTGTGTTATTGGTAGGAAACTCCTCTGTCTCCAGAAGGTGCTGGAAAATGCCATCAAGTCTCAGGAAGAACAATACAGCTATTTTAAGGGGGACAATGAGGGGAGGAATGATGCACAGAAAAACAGTTAGCTATTTTTTCTGGGGAGGCTGGGTAGATGACAAATGGCCAGAAACTCTTCCTCGTTAATTTTTCTTTTAACTAGCCGTGAATTCTTATGACCGGAAGAAACTGTCAGTCATAACCTACTACTGCAGTCCTTGCAATGTATCTAAATGTTCTTCAGTGGTTGAAAGTATAGAAAAGGAATTAATACAAAACACTGGTTACTAGATATCTTTGAATATTTTCTTGATAATTAGCTAGTGGATAAAACATTTCCAGTGTTTGCTGTGCCTCCCTCAGCTTCAAGTTCATAAGACCTTGTCATAAGCTTAGTACTTTCCCAG
This sequence comes from Nycticryphes semicollaris, assembly GCA_013400055.1. Classification (NCBI taxonomy): domain Eukaryota; kingdom Metazoa; phylum Chordata; class Aves; order Charadriiformes; family Rostratulidae; genus Nycticryphes; species Nycticryphes semicollaris. Next base: position 8,329 of record VXBJ01004534.1, read on the forward strand.
GCAAAAATGAAGTAATTTTTTTCCAAAGTCCCAAATAAAGGAGTACAGCATTTCCAGACAGCAGGAAATAAAACAAAAGGATATCATAAAATGAGATGTAAAACAATTTTCACATAACAAACAAATCTCTTACTCTAAAAATCTACAAAATCAACCTCTATTCAAAACTATCCCGAATAACAGCATCAACAACAGCAAACATTTTCTGTAAAGAACTCTGATTAGAGTACATATTATTCCCCCTGTTGATTAATTGAACTGGTATTTTGATTACATTTTATTGTACACATTAAATAAGTTAATGCTGCACAGTGATACACCAATGCATATAGAGAGCTTTTCAATTTAATGTAAACAATCATAGCCTAAATCACACAGAGCACTGAAACACTCACTTTCTTTTTTTTTTTTTTTTAAACTCAGTAGACAGTATTTCCCTTCATACATTTTGAGAATCATGGTTTTGACTGAGGTTGTAGAAGCATTCTTACAAAACAGCTTTCAAGGCTTTTCATTGCATTGCAGGACAGGCTTCTCAGAGATCCACCTGTAGACTCTGAACTACCTTTCTCCTCAACCAGAGGATATTAATCCTCTTGCCAATGCTTATCTGCTCCAAGGGGTTGTACAGTCAGGAATGAGGAAAGGAGGAGGTTGCAATAGTAAAAATAATGAGAGTGAAGAATATCTTGCAGGTCTGTTTTGAAACTTTCCCTTTTACACATCTTTGAGATCAGACCAGTCATTTACCTGGGAAAGTGGGAAAGCGTTTAAATGTGAGGGGTGTTTTACAAAAAACAGTGGTGGTTTAAAATCTATTAGCTATCATTTTCTAGATTTGATCAACCAGCATAAATACAGACATTAAGCTTAAGAAGTTTAAGTAGATCCAAGTTTGCAAACCACATTTTGGTTCAGTTTTATCAGATTAAGGCCTTATTTTACGGAATGTTACACTTAGTTTCTATTGTAATGCTACTCAAGGTAGAAATACATTTCTCACCTAGACCACAAAGGCATTTTGCAAATATGTAGTTGTCTGAACAAAATGAAAAGTTAAAGGCTGGGATAGAGGGATAATGTACATATATAATTGCAACATGAGAAAGATACGGAAGTTTAAGGCTTCAAGTAAACCTGAAAGAGCTTTTGTTAAAGTCTGGAGGTTAACCAGTAATAATCTGCAATATGCTGAAAGTCCCTCCAGTATGCATGTAAACAGAGCTGATTCTATAGTGCATTTATAACTCGAGGAAGGAAAACTTCTCAAATATTATGAGTGACTCAGGAAAAAAAAATTAATTTGTAATTATTAAATAGATAAATTTATTTCTTAGAAGATTATATATTCTTTTAAGCAGAAGTGGAACAAAGGGAAAAACATCCTGAACTTCTTCCTCATAGAAGGTAACTAAGTTTTTTTAACAAGATGAAAAAAGAGATAAAGGAATACAGAACAGAAGGAACAGCAGGCACATATGCACAAGTGCAGGAATGAGCACATCATGAAAGGAAAATATCATAATAAATAACATATTGTTGGGGCCAACTTTTTTTACAAAAATGCTAGGAATCAATTAGTCACTAATAAGGTAATTGATTAATTAAACGACAAAAAAAATAATTTTTGAAAATGTATTTTTTTTAAGAGTCCTGAATGAGCAGACATGTAATACATTGCTAAAATTAACCTTGTCAGACTAGGTTGGTTTCTCTTCCAAAACCTGATAAAATGGTTTTGTCAATATCTAGGGAGCTGCAGTCCAAAATTGCAAGAGGTGGAAGAAAGGACATATTGTGCATTACAGAGGCTCGGAAACATTACCTGGACATGCAAGGACATGTCAGAAAAAGAAAAGCTTAGCTGGACTTCAGACTTGATAGTTATACAAGAAGTGCTTGTACATTAATAGTGAAAGACTGAACAAGGATAATGTGGAACTTTTGCTCAATGGGAAGGATGATTTAGCGCCAAGGGAGACAGATAAGGCCAAGGAACTCAGTGTCCTCTTTGCCTCAGTCTTCTCCAATTATTAAAGAGGACTTCAGTAATTCTTTTCTGTCCATGGGATCAAGGACCATATTTATGTTTTTCGTAGTAAAATTACAGGTTGGAATTCCACGTGAAGACAGCAAACTGTTGCTCAAAGTTCTAACCCCCCCAGATATTTGCCCTTTCCTTATGTGCTTTACCACAACTCTTGTACCACAAGGTTTGTGATGCATGCAGCTAAGAGCTATTTGGTAAAGTTAATAAGGAGAGTTGGGTTCCCTGTCTGTTCCTCTTCTCTGAAACAGGAAATTAGTGAATTCACCCTCATATATTTGATGGGCAAAAAACTTTCATATCTGAAGCTCTCAGCCTTCGATCAGGGATGTCGGAACAAAAGGTCATGAGCACAATCAAGGCTGATTATGACAGCACCTTGTCCCAGGAGCAGATGAAGAACCCCAGTGAGGAAACCACAGGGTTTATGAAACTTGGAAAGGAAGCACTTTCCCAGTGGATGGGCATTTCATTAACACCTCTTTTTGAAGGGCAAAATGACATCCTGGCTGCAGTATGCTGAGGTCTTGACCCTCCTCAAGAAACCATCTAATTACTATCCTCTGTCAAACCTCCCTTTTTGTAGAAGGTGATTAAGGAGGTAGTTGCTAAGCAACTCAGGAGCACCTGGACAAAGTGGGATTTTTAGACTTCTTCCAATCTTCAAGTAATGGTTTCCAGACAAGTTTTTATAACTGTGTTAGCTTCATATTTCATAATACTGCTCTTGGGACACTAATGAAATATTGCTTTATATCAACTCTGTTAATGTCTTTCACATATATTTAAGTTATTGATGATTCAAGTCATCTTATGCTGAGTAACAGAAGGATCATGTTATTACTGGAATTTTATAAAGAACATATGCATATGAAATCAAACATACTTTACTTATATTCATGAGAAGTAAAGCTCACCTTGAAGAACAGATAATGATTTTATTCATATTCATCTCCATGTTTCTCCCTAAATCCCAGATATCAAATATACAAATCCCCTAGCTTCAGTCAAGAAAAAGAAAAACTAAAATTGTATCACCATCAGGACTTCAAATAATGAAACCATGAATATAAAGATCTGTGATAAATTAATTTCTAATAACAACAGGGTTTCTAATAACAGCAGGAATCAGATTATGAGCACATAAAGTAGAAGTTTCATGTATGAATGGCTTAAAGAACTACAACCTTAGGTTTTCTTTATTTCTTAAAATGAAGAATGATGCAGACTGTAGCTGTCAGAAGTTCTTCTGTGGACCTGCCAAATCTCCTGCTTTCACAGAGCCCAGGGCTCAGCTGCAAAATTGTGGCTAAGTAATTAACTGCATCCCACAAAAATCAAACAAATGAACAAACAAACTGACATAGAAGTGTCCCTCCAAAAAGCTTTCCAAGTTGGAAACACTCCAATAATAGAAATTATCTAGGTTTGTGTACATAACTTAGTATATATCTATAGAGAGAGATATTCTGCCTGATGTGAAAGAACTTTCACTTTTCATTACCTAATTAACTGAAACAAAGATATAAAGAGTTGTTTGTTGAAAAAAAAAAAAAANTCTACAAGACTATTCTGCTTGGCTCCAGCAAGACATGGTCAATCTGGTGCTGCTCCAATAGCAAGAAAACCCTCTCCCTAAGTTCAGACAACTTGTCCGTGAGAAACAGCTGAGGTGAACTGTGAAAGGGTTAATAAGAGGTAGTACCAGTGTGTAATTTCAGCTCTGTTGCCCTCCCGTATTGACTTTCTCTGTTATCAAGTTTCTATTACATACCCAGATTTATGCTGCAGCTCTGAGCATCACGAGCATAAATCAAGGGGTGGGAGCAGCCAGCAGGCAGACAGGGAAATTGTTTCAAAGTCCCATGGATGTTCGGTTCTGAGTCTGAAACTCTAGCAATGCTTGTGAACTTATGACCGTGGAAAGTAGTGTAAGTAGGGGAGCTCAATCCCTTCCCTGTAGCATGCCAACCTCTCCACTGCTTAAGCTGCTGAGGAAGTTGCAGGGAACACACAGAAGGATGGAGCAGAGTGGAGTGAAACAGTAGGCAGCCAAGGCACAAAAGCACCATGGAACAACCCTTTCTTCTATCACAGCTCCCACTGTGGAAGGTGGAAGCATCTGAACACTCATTGTCCCTTAAGGAGCCTGGGAAAGTGATCCTTTTTTCCATTTTCAGCCCTTTTTAGCAATGAATCTGATACAGAGAAGGAAATTTAAGCTGCAGAAAGCAATTTTTTTTTAATTTTTTCTGACAGAACATAGAAAATAAGTCTATTTAGGCAGTTTCTTCAATACCCAGACTTGGATGAGTATAGACATCTTTCTGTTTGGCTTCAGAGGAGCTTGTTTAAGGCAACAGGGCACCTAAAAAAATATCCAGAGTTTTCTGAAAGAAGTGTAACGATAAAGAACTATATACTTTTCTGAGTTAAATGTGCAATTTTTATATACCTGTTTGTTAATGGTACAGCATTACTCACCACTGATTATCATACCTTCAGTAACTTTCAGAATAACTCAGAGTCAGAAGGGAGCTAGGCAGATCAGTTGTCCTTCCATTCTGAAGAGCTAAAAGCCATAGGCTGATGTAGATCATTCATGTCTACCTAGCAGGAAAGTTCCTCTCTTCAGCATGTTCCACCAGCCTGGTACCCCAACTGTAGTAATACAGAAATCCACTAGAATGTAGCATGATTGCATGTTGGCACATAAATATGCATTTTTTTGCATCACATTCAGGATGGCCTAGGGTACAAGCATACATCTGAGTCTTTTCCTACCATGGACTACAGCCCCAGCCATGATAAGCACTCTTGGCCTCCACAGCAAAAATGCAAACACAAATATAAGCTTAGAGGGAATCTTCATGTCTTGGAGGGAATGAGAGCAAGGGAGTGATACTAGCAGAAAGGTATTTTCACAGACTTCACTAAAGATAAGGAGAATTTTTAAGTAAAGTAAAGATCTTTGCAACTCCCTCCGTTCTCAGCTTTTCTGAACACTTCCTGGTGTTGTGCATGACCAATTTTCTAACATATTATATCTCTTATATACCATTACCATGAGGATCTTTCTGCCTGTTTATGAATTCATTCCAGTTTGGCAGCATGGTTTTCTTTTGGGAAAGAAGCACTGCTTTGGGGGTGTTGCCATTTGATGTTTCTTTACCCAATCAGTTCTGTCAGGTAAGTTGAAATTAACCTTCCTTCTTGGGCCAACACACCTTCTGACAGTGCCCAAATGCACCTGCATCTCTGGGTATATGGTTTGTTGTTCTAGTTTTTGTGGCATTTTTCACAGGCAGGCAATTGCCTACTCTATATCTACAACTAACCCTAGTGGTAGCTGACTAAAGAAGGCAAAGATAACCCTCTGTTCCCTGGTGTCTGTGGAGCTAGTATTAATTCCCTTTAAAGAGAATAGCTCTGGACAGTACCTGTGGTGAATGATCCATCTGCCTTTTGCCTGTGTAAATCCAGGCAGGAAAACACTTTCAAGTTCAACTAGTTCTTATGCTCCCTTCCCACCTTCCAGGTAGATATTCCAGCTTGTCACTATTGTACAGTGCCATACCCTTTAAACAGTCTTTCCAAATATAAAACTATCAAAACTTACCAAATTCCTAGAGAAAGTTTATCTTCAATTACTTACCATTGTTCCACCCAAGGAATTTCTGCAAACAGCACTTACTTCTTGTGCCTCTCTGATTTACTGAGGTAAACACTTTAGACTCATTGTGCTTCAAATTTCTTGAATGAAAAAGCAGCAATACAGCATCCTGTTTTCTAGGACCATTGCAGAGCTTATATTACATTTACACCCAGAAGATATAAAACTCTGTAAATATTAAATATATGACCTTACATTTGTAATACTTGTTCTGGAAGTGACATCTTCTTATTGCCACCCAACATCAAGCTGAAAACAATTCTTAAAAATTAATGGCCTATGCTAAATAGATACTGAAGGATCAGTGTCTAATTTTAGCTAGACTATATTATAATAAGTAATTACTTTCTCTCATATCATGTTTATATAGCATGACCAAGTTTAAACACCTGATTTAGTAAGGCCCTGAAATTAATAATATAGTTTCTTGAAGGAAGAGCAAAAAAACTTGAGTTACATGTTGAAAACTTGAACAGAAGTTTCTTTCTGTTTATTCAAGCTCCCCGTGGATGAACTGATACCTGCACTAATACACTGGGGAAGTATCTAAGGAAAACTGTGTCATTTAACAGCTTTTTGTACCACAAGGTTTTAAAACAAATCATCCCTTTCTCTAGAACATTTCTCTGGGGTTTCTGTCCGGTCAGTAAGAAAAGCAGGTTACAGTAGTTTCTAGTGCCTTGGTGGGGAATAGATGGACACGATGGTACTGAGAGTCCATCCAGCTCAGGACCCAGTTCTCCTCCCCTTTCTAGATGAGTTCACAAGACACATACGCTGCCAGCAGTGAGATCTCATTTCTAGCAGAAGAAATGAGATCAGATGTAAAATCCAGTACGGTGTAATGGAAGTGAAGGTTTCGGTATCTGTCCCTCAGACTCTTTTAAAGGTCTCTTGGCATCAGATTCTCCTTTCCTCTAAAGAGATAGCTCTTGAAAGCTGCTCTTGCTTTGGTAATTCCTAGATAAAATGCTAAAGAGCTGGTGCATGGCTGTCTGAACCTGTATCAATAACCATTCATTGCCAAGAAGTCTAGAGCATTCATAATGCCTTTTTTTGATCTTGTTAGCTTCAAAGTGCCTTGTAACGATACTATTTTTATGTATCAGTGCACAGAGATCTTACTGCAGAGCACAACTCCAATATAAAATACTCTATTCAAATACAGAGCAAAGAGATGGTTTCTCCCCAAGGAGATCACATCTGAATATGGCAGATAAGTGATGTATAGACATAAATACAGATGAAATAAAATATTTGTCAGCCTAGAAGTTTGCATTCTTACAGCATTAGCAACTTGATAACTGCTTTGGGAAGAGGGAGGAGGTGTAATGAATACATGTACTGTTTACATATATTTTCTGAATTTTTCCATGTGTCCCCATTTATAAGAAATGCATACTTTGTGCAACACATTTTCTCACTTGCATGGTTACATTTTTATATTTTACTTTGAGCCTTTAGCAGGAAAAAAAATTGGATGGTAGCTGAACTGATGCAAAACTAAATAAAGGCAAACATATTTCTGTATGCATATATATACATATTCATTATATATGGTCTTTTATATAGGCTGCCAGTGCAGTTTTCTCTTTCTGAACAGCTTTCACAAGTAGTTTCACTGGATTTCCACTACAGTACCAGCCAGTCCAGGCAAGTGACATTATCAGTCTCACAGTAATGTGAACGAGATTACATGTGATAACGTCAAACAGCGAACGTTGAGGTACTTAATTCAATCTCGTGTAACTTAATTTTTGAGAAAAAATATACTTGAATCAAAACCTATGTCTAGACATTATAACCAAAAGTTTTTCTCTTTTATTTTTTTTAAGCTTTTAAATTGTTTCAGAGTAGATTAAATGTACAGTAATCATAACAATCCAGATCTGAAACTGAGTAATATTGATGACTACATCTAGTTCTTAATGTTCTAACACAAATGCATTGACTGTATAACACCGTCATGTGAATTCTGAGGAAACTTTGTTATATTGGAATTTTTTTCATTAGTTGAAAATATGGGTATAATAACAATGCTTTTGAAAAATTCTCATTTTCAGAAAAGTTCTGAGGCTTTAGTACTTTTGATAGCCAAAACTCCAAGATGTTGGCAAAACTCGTAATCGAAGTAAAGGAACATAAAAAAAATATTGATTGAAAGAAATGAAATCTCATCAAAATTCTTCCAGGGGAAAATTGGTTCTTGTTATTTTGATTAATGTGAGAGAACAATTTAGAGCTATACATACAGTTTGCATTGGCAAGAGCTTTTAGGGTTCACATACAGAATAACATACGCTTCCTTTCCTGGGATCATCCACAATGTAGACATAAAATTTGTTTCAACCTACAATTCTCAGAAAAATCTTTTCTATATATGATATAAAATTAATCCCAAAAGAACATGCAACTTTTTTTTTCATGATCTTTGATGCTGAGACAAGTGGAAAGGACAATAAAAGCTGTGATATTTTGAAAGGAGACACATAATACCGAAAGATTACAGCTTGCTTTTTTTTTCCCTCCAGAAATACCATGTGAAATAATATGGACTTAAAATTCTACCCATACAAATAGGACAAGATGTAATTTGCAGTTGAAATTACATTGGAGTGATCAAGGAAGGTTGGACGCAGCTTTGAACAACCTGTTCTAGTGGAAGATGTCCCTGCTCATGGCAGAGATATTGGAACAAGATAATCTTTAAGGCCCCTTCCAACCCAAATAATTCTATGATTCTATATCCATTTTCTGTTACTCCATATAAAATATTAGAAACTAAACAATTTGTGTTAAACACAACAAAAAATTAAATTCCTGTTTCAGTACAAACTCCAACATAGATTTAACTAGAATTACTAGTGTTACTATTTTTTGCTGTCCTGTCTTGCCACAGAAGGCATATCCTGCACATTAAGATATTAAATATAGGTAAATCAACCTGAGCAATTTTGATAAGGACCAGAGGAAAAAAAAAAAAAACAACCAACCAACCAAACAAAAAACCCCAACATATATACTCCAGACTCCCCTCTGCAGAGAATTTTTTAAGAATTTCTTGCAGAAAAACAAAAATATACACCAAAAACTGCTCTCCATCCATTGTCTCATCATCAGTATTACTCCTAAGTGTTTAATACCTTAAGGGAAAGGAAAAGCAGAACAAGAACAGAAATGTCATAAAACCTGAATAAAATTAAAATTGCTATTAGCAGTGTTTTTCCCCCCATTCCCAGAAGAGGGAATATTTTTTAATCCTTTTTTAAACATGAACTCATGCAGCTCTAATGGTGCTGATTCACAGACTCACTGAGGTAATGCACTTCGGATAAGAAGGACATTGCATCATTTCAACAAGTCTCACAATGTAAATATTAAAGGCAATTTCACCATGGCATCAGCTTTTACTGTAATCAAAGACTCCAAGGTATGATTACAGTTAAACAGGTCACACAGTGAGCAAGAGAGAGACTCACTGAGGCAGTTAAGATGGTCCTGATCTAAAGAACATAAGGCAGGAGACACAAGCAAACTCTTTTGCCATATAATAGCTCATAATACTATATTATGTGCTTAAAAATATCAATTTAAGTTATGGTCCAGCCAACTGTTTCTGGTTAAGGAAAAAAAAAAACTAACAAGGACTGCACATATTTATATCAAAGTTAAACACCATGGAAATAGGCCGTAAAATGAGATTTTGTTCCTCACAGGACAGCATAAGTAGCAATTAACTAAAGTGTGCAAACAAAGTGCATTGTTTAAAGACCTGTGGGTTTTTTTATGTGCTACAGTTCATATTCGAAAGGAAGCAAGAAATCCCATGGTTCTGATGCTTATTTTTAAAAATTGAACTCAGGAAGAGAATATGGCATGTAAACATATGCCTTTTTCCTTGGGAGGGCAAAGATAGCTCTTGGAAGTATTGTCTGTTTATCTTTGCTACAGAGTCCTGACCTGGACCTGTCACAAGCTGCTTCCACTGATGTCTGTGGTTCCTCCCCTTTCCCAGGGGACAACCGGGTGTGAAATAGAGAGTTTTATTTATGCAGGGTACACAGCTGTTGTGAAATATAAACACTGCTCCACCTAGAAGTTAGAAGAAGCAGCTTAAAACTTAAGATAGTGAGATTTGGGTCAGCCCTTCCCCCCTGTGGGCATCCCTCTAGGCCAGGCTTACACACACTATGCTGGCATCCCTGCACTTAAGCTGTTGCTGTTGATGAAGGAGACCCATATGCACCACCGCGGCACAGGTACCACTGGTGGGGCAAGTCACAGGCAACTTGTTTGCAAGAAATACTCACATGACACTTCTCAAACGTCACTCTGTCCTTTTAAAGATTCTTTATTTTATCACATTTATTATAGAAAACCATAAAATGTTCAAACACTTGAGGAAAACCCCATGAAACCCACACAAATGCTTGTTTTCCAGCCCTTCCCTCCTCACCCCCCTGCCCATATATGCTGGGTAAATCTTCAGGAACTACAGCCAGGGTTTCCTGTCCTATAATGGTCTTATTCTTGTTGAAAAGTCCTAAATTTTTGTGGATTTTCGATGCAATGGCCATATGCACGCTCTTTACCATCTACTTTGCATCTGATAGCCCACACACTCATGGTGGTCATGCAGTATGGTCCTGCAGCAAGTCTGAGGCATTGTCAGCAGTGCTAGGCTTGCACTGTAGCTTACAATACAACAATGCCTAGTTGTATTTCATAGTTCTGTTGAGGGGACAAACCCTTCAGAAACAGGGTACCTAACGGGTTTAAGCAGGGCATTGATGTAGATTACAACTAGTTCACATGTATCTATCATGTGGGGCTGCTCTGGACAGCCTTTCTGTGCGTTACTTGTATAGAAGAGAGTAAAATCCAAATCCAAATTTTTAACTTGCTGGTTCATTCCCTTGATTCCTATATATGCAACTTCACCATTTTACTTGGCTAGCCCTTGCACTAGCTTGTACATTAGGGGTGAAATCTGGGGCTCTCTTTTCTCTGTTGTGTTTTGTGAGTGGTTGGATCTTGTTTCTCGTCTTCATTAAGTATTCTACATACTTCCTAATGCTGCTGGGTATACTCCATAACGGGTTTTGGTTACACATTTTTCTGGCACTCGGGAGCCCCTTCCCAGATTATCTAGAGCTATGTTTTGTAATATAAGAAGCTGGAATACAAGAATGATTTATTCCTTATTTTCTTATCCTCCCACTGTCTACAAGTAGAAGATTGCCCATAGTCCACTTCTTCATGATGACTTCTGACAGGGTAAAGAGCTTAAACAGATTCTGAGTATCACAAGACCAGGAATTCCTCCTACTCACTACAAAGGCTCATCTCTACTAATTTCCTGAAACACTGAATTGTGTAAACAGAGCAATGTTTTGATTACTTCTTGTTGCCTGTTCCTTGAGGAACTCCATATCTATGAAGAGACACTTAATATGTTTATATCTGAAAGAAATTTTCATGTATTTTACTCAGAAAGTGAAATACCGTCTCTCACAGATCTTTCCCAAAACTTTCCTTGTTTTATTTTCCCAAGAAAAGCTCTGAGTATCTGTTTCCAAACTTCATCTCGGCGATAGTTGTCTATAAGAAAAAACTGGCCTGCTTATTTAAGGTCTGTCACTGTATACAGAATGAAAGCTTTTATTGTATCACATTACATATATGGTGAGGTAGGAACGAGAGTTTATAAAAGAAGTCCAGTATCTACATTTGTTCATTCATTGCATCACCGTATTTAGTTGCCTATTCACATGAAACAATAATGCTTTTGTATGAATCTGATGTTTAAAATCTAGTCTAGCATGTAATTCTTATTCTATGTTATTTTCATTTTCTTAATGCTTGTTATGCAATTTGCAGAGATATGAAAGCGTCTTACCATTTGACTTAGCATCTGGTTGGGAGAGACTTTGCCAGGGAAGAAGGGATAATAATGTAGTGTGAAAATAAATTTATATGAGTGTCACACACCAAGCTCTGGTAGAAGTGACATGTTTAAAGCCACTCAGCTTCATTTGTTATGAGTGTGCCAAGAGGTCTCTTTTGTGCACACTGAATCCTAGCAGTGTCAATGTACTTATCTAAGTGCAGTTGTATGACAGAGAATTGCACAGTGGTATGTGCTAGTGATAAAACTGGTAAGACTCTATATCTGTGCCCAGGTAGAAACAATTTTGAAAGCTTCTCCTTTTTTCATTGGAAGAAAGTTTACCTAAGAATAAAAATTTTGATGACAATTGAAATTGGTGTTTCCTATCAAATTACTCCAGAACATAAAAAGAGTTGCTGAAGAAGAACCACTGTCGAATACTTGTGTGTCAAATTTTCCTAATGTTAAGTTAAAGTAAAAAATAGAGGTTCTCACACTGTTCTCCTGCCTTCACTATACATTTCATTTTAAAGCATTTGCCTCACACTGTCATCAGGCTTGTCCTGCTTGCTTTCCTCTTACAAGTTTTGAATAACAGAATGACACTGTCTCAAGAGGGTTGCAGAGCCCAGGCGGTTAGTCTGGCAGAGACTATGCTCAGGGACACGTATTCCAATTTTTACAGCTATTTTCAGATTAAATGTCCATCCCAAGCTTCCAAGCTTGCTCTTTTCTGAAGCACCGTTGTGGTCTTTCAGCTACCCCAATTAGGACCATCACATGTGCAAAGCCTGACTGGTGAACAGCTGACTTAACATGAGCCAGCAGTGTGCCCAGACAGCCAAGAAGGCCAACAGCATCCTGGAATAAGGTATGAGGAATAGAGTGGCCATATATTCCACTTCTCCCAGGAGTAGGGAAGTGACCGTGCCTCTGTACTCGGCGCTGGTGAAGCTTCACCTCAAGTACTGTGTTCAGTTCTGGGCCGTTCACTACAAGAAGGACATTGAAGTGCTGGAGCATGTCCAGAGGAGAGATACCAAGCTGATGAGAGTTCTAGAGAACAACTCATATGAGGAGAGGCTGAGGGAACTGGGCATGTTTAGTTTGGAGAAGAAGAGGTTGAGGGGAGACCTCATTGCCCTCTACAGTTACCTGAAAGGAGGTTGTAGAGAAGTAGGTGTTGGCCCCTTCTCCCAAGTGTATAATGACAGGACCAGAGGAAACAGTCTGAAGTTGCAGCAGGGGAGGTTTAGACTGGATATTAGGAAGAATTACTTTACTGAAAGAGTGGTCAAGCACTGGAAAAGCTTGCCCAGGGAGGTGGTTGAGTCACCATACATGGAGGTATTTAAAAAACATGTAGATTCGAGCACTTGAGGGCATGCTATAGTGGAAGAGATTGTAGGGAATGGGTTGTGGTTTTGTGTATGGTTGGACTTGGTGATCTCAGAGGTCCTTTCCAACCGTAACAATTCTGTAATTTTGTGATACACCATCTGTTCAGAAAATAGGTTGTCAGGTACTCCAGGATGAGGAAACCCATGTGCCACAAATTTACTCCCAAAGAATTACTGTCGGAGCGGGAGACGGACCCGGAGTAACGATGGAGTCTTAATATGAGTATAGTCGTTCTCCTTTATTTGACGCACTTACAAGGTTTATATAGACAATCAAGCAGAGCACGCGATAGCAACATCTATGCGATTGGTTCACTACACTTGTCCACATGCTGGACTTGGTTCTGCTTACTTATCTACCAAGTCACTACTCCCTCGTGCTGTTCAAGGATAGTTCACTGCATTCTCTGGGCTTTCTGCAACCCCAGGAAAACAGGATTGCTCACCTGATGAGATCATGGCCTTTTTTACTTAGCCACCCTTCCACAAATTACTTTTTATCTTTTTACTTTTTACAAAGAACAGCATTTTGCCTCTGGAGGTTGCCTGCTAAGCTGCAAACTCTAGCTCTTATCTGATATCTTTTCTCTGAATATCAGCTGTTGGCCTTCTAGATCATAAACTGAGTGGGTGTAAATCAGTGGAGGTGGCTGGAGCTGAGTGGGCAGTGTTAGCCAGGCCTCCTTCATGGAGGCAGAAATGTTCACCCACAGCACAAGGCGAGCTCTCAGTCAAGGGTTCACTATGGAACAGCTTCCCCTTCGTTATGCCTCTTTCTCTATCCACTTGCTTTTATTGGAGCACTTTACTGTGTATGTAACTACAGAAATATATTTGTACCCTAAACATAAGACTGGTTTAAAAGAAGAACAAAACACCCAAATATTTATGTAAAACACAAGTCTGAGTTGTGAAGGAAGAAAAGTGTCCAACTGATCATTCAAGTGTATCAGTGAGATGTGCATACACATACATATTCATGCACAAGGTGTCCAAATCAGTAAATTAGGTCTCTGCACAATGTCACGTGTCTTGATTTGCCATACCTCCATATAAAATAAATATGAGTAAATATGTGACATAGAACTTCAGATGGATATTAAAGGATTCTGCTAAGCTAAAAAAAAAAAAAAAAGTTTTGCTTTTCTGTATCATAAGCAATTTTCTTGTCTAGGTTATAGGAAAAAATAATCCATCACAGTCTGCAATCTACCTGGCTGGAGGACAACTCTCTGGAAAGGGGCCTGTGGGTCCTGGTGGACAAGAAGCTCGATTTGAGTGAACAGTGTGCTGCTGCGGCAAAGAAAACCAACAGGATGCTGGGTTGCAACTGCAAGGGCATCACCAGCAGAGATAAAGTCATTATCCCACTCTACTCAGCACTTTTCAGGCCACACCTGGAATACTGTGTTCAGTTTTGATCCCCACTATACAAAGAAGATGTGGAAATGCTGGAGAGGATCCAGAGAAAGGCCACAATTGTGATCAAGGACTGGGAAGCCTGCCATATGAGGAAAGGCTGGTAGAATTTGTTCAGCTTTGAGAAAGAAGGCTTAGGGGAGACATTATCACCACATTCCAGTATTTAAAGGGTGGATACAAGGAAGATGGAGACTTCCTTTTTACAAGAGTCATACAGAAAAGATGAGGGATAATGGGTACAAGTTACTCCTGGGGAGATTCTGATTGGACACCAAAGGAGTTTTCACAATGAGAGCAATCAGCCACTGGAATAATCTGAGGAAGTGGTAGATTCTCCATTGTTGAACATCTTTAAGATTCATCTGGACAGGGTGCTGGGAGATCTTGTCCAGAAAGTGCTTTTGCCAAAAAAGGTTGGACCAGATGATACTTGAAGTCCTTTTCAACCAACCTGGTACACTATGATTCTGTGATTCTATGTATTGCTGTGAATGCTGAGCTGTGGAAAAGTGGGATCGTGGGTTTCCAGGGAGCAGAGCAGCCAGTGCTGCTGGGGCATGGTAGCCCTGATTAGCCGAAATGGGGTCCTGGCGCCATGGCCAGGATAGGGGGAGGCTAGTCACGGCCAGTTAGGCTTTTTGGTTCCTTCAGGACCTTGAGACACACAGCTTTGAGATAATAGCCCAGCAAAATGTAATCAGATAGAATCTTAGCAGGGGCTTGAATGATACCAGCAAATACTTAGTTTTTAAATTACCCTTCAAAATGCATGAGGAGGGTGAGTTTTTCAGGTGGCCATCCTAAATGCCTTGCACACACACATGCACAAAGGAAGACAATTTTAATTATATTTTTGTGGGAGTCCTGCTGTCAGTGTAATCATAAACTCTGATGTTTCTCATCAGCTGAGCTCTAGTTAGAAATGAAACATCTCAGTGTGACAGCAAAAAGATTTCATGAGCATAGCAGTGAGACCCTGGAAATGAACAAGCTGGTACAGCGGATTATAAAAATGTTCTCACTACACAGGCGTTTGATTCTTGTGATTAAATGCATTTCACAGTGAAGAGAAACATATCATCTGGCTCCACTGGTTGTGACAAAATGGGTGAATTTAAGCAAAATATGAGGGCTTACATACTAAGACTGAAGCAGTGTCTCTAAGCAAACCTGCAATTACTACTACACTAACTGTCATGGCCTCTCAGAAATGGAAACAGTATTTTAGTCGAACACTGAAATTCCAAGTCTACCTGTATCCTGTATTACCCTACACAGCTCTTCAGCTCTTACCTCCTTGTTCCAGAATGGCTAAATTGTGGCTTTCCCCCTATATTTCTTCAAAAAGTCTGCAAAGTTTAAGAATTTAATAAGATACATTTTGAGTCCTTAAAATGCTAACAATTTGGCTGTCACTGCGTTAAAGTGGACAGGAGCTAGGTGAGCAGTGCATCCTTTCTTCTACTTCCTTACCCTGAGTGAAGACCCACAGCCAAGGAGATCAGAGAGCACAGAAGTGAACCTCAATCACCACTTTCACACACCAGTGAGATTTCCGAGCCTGCAGCCATGCCACTTCTGGTGGTCTGTACAACAGCAGGTGGAAGAATGTAAAATGATTGCAAAATCCTTCCCAATGTACTTTTACATGGACTTTCTCACCCCTGCAAGAAAGTGCATGGATAATATGGGGGAAAATATAAGTAATAAACTAAAATTTACAGTTCTATCTCTTCTTTTTTTTTTGTAAACTGCAAGAGAAAAATTATCCAGTCTGCAATCCACAAAATGGTCATTTTAAAGCTGTTTTATCAAGGAGATTGTTAATCTTTGATTACAGGGAAGGGGGAAAAGGATAGATGATTCTTTGATTAAAAAGATCAAGAGACAGTACTTTAAATCTGACAGAATTAAGCATTCCATGGAAATGTTAATAGCTTATTTCCAGCTACAGTCCCCTGACATAGTTTAGAGTTTGTCAATAACACCTGCCACAAGTTAGCGTGAAAATAAAGTGGCAATAGCTCAGAATTCTCTTCCTCAGCTTTTCCTGCTAATGACAATGTTATGTTTCAGAAACTTTAAATACTTTTTTGAAATTCAGGTTCTTCTCTTGGAGTTTAAGTTATGCTGAGGAAAAATTGACTCCTGATCATAATTTTACAGAGATCAACAGAATTATTTCCTTGAAAAACTTCTACTTCGCCTAAATAAAGGCTGCAAAAATGTGCTCTGAATATAGTGCTTTCCTTGCTGTTAATATTAGGAATAGCACTGTACGCACTTCTTTATTCCTTGAGGTATACTATGTGACCATAAATCAAGTACTTGGCCCAAGTATTTATTCTTAGCCTAACGTAATTTTCTTTACCATCCTGTTGCACTGTGTGGGGTGGTAGGCTACCCTATTGAAAATCGTTTCTTTAAAACACTTGATGAAAAATCGTCTATTCTTTCTCATGGAACATTTTTAAACAGGAGGCAGCACTTACTTCCCTGTGCCCATGTCAGTACTCTTTTATTTCTTATTTTCTTTATAGGTTTTAATTTAAAACATGCACTACTATTTTTGTTGGCTTACTCTGCTATAGCCAACTGCAACATCCTTTTCCAAAATGCCCACAAAATTAAAGCTACTCAACCATAAAAAATTTAATTTAAGTAATGTAAAGTTGACAATAACATCAGATTTAAGGGTTTGGCTTAAATTTATAAACATAAAGAAATTCCAGGCACCATAAATTAAATTTGAAAAAGGTTCATTCATTCTTTCATTGAGAAAGATTGCAAAGATATCAGCCTATTTACTTATCAGTCCCTAGCTATGAATTTTCTTCCTTGCTATAAGTCAAACAGCCAGCGTTGGCAAAGAGAGCTTTGTGTGAATGAATAATTTTTGGAAAGTACAGTTAAAAAAAAAATAAACTTTTTTTTAAATTCAAGAAATTCTGAAAGTCCACTGACATACTTTAATAACCAAAGAGTAATTGAAATCTGCTACACTATCAAGATTGGAGTGTGCTTAAAAGACAGCTTTATTAACAGGACAGGATCTTTACCTGGGAGAGTTAATGCCCAAGGGAGGGCATGACAAACCTCTTTGGCTCCAGCTGGAAGAAGGCTTGCAGAATCAGGCCGGCCGTCTGGGTGCAGCCTCTCATGCCTGGGTTTTCCTGGGACATTTCAGTTCACAAATGTCACTGAATAGACTTGCAAAGCCTTCTGGGGAGCTACAGCAATCTCATGGGTCATAGGGGACAGCAGTGGCTCTTTTTGAGGTAAAAATCTGCAGAGGAGGTGAGGGACTGCATGTACTCATATAGATAGATAGATAGATAGATAGATAGATAGATAAAGAGTGATTACTCAGTGCTCATGAATAACCTGTATACTGATTTATTTTAAAAACCTGCTGAAATATTCACTTCCCGCACATGCATTGAAAATTAAATCTCATTATAGCATATGCATGCTATACATTTTATACATCAAACACAAATACAGACAGTTAGGTGGAAGGAAAAGTGGTGTTAATGAAGCAGTTAGGTCTAAAATAAAGTATTTCTTTGAAACCTTATTGTCATATCAGGTTTTATTCCCAGAGAACGTTGCCTGCTTTGAAATCACAGGTCTAGTGAATCTGTAATGGCAATGCTGACAGACACATGGTGCTCCCTGTGCAGAAACCAAGCTGATGGTGACCTTATGAATAAGTAAATAATATATATCGCAGCAAAAACAGCTAGACTTCCAAAATATAAGGGTGAAACAGAATAATTGGCTAAATGAGATTTTGGAAATTTAATAATTTTTTATTAGTTGTACGTTTATGAGGAATCAGAAGATTTTGAGCTTTAAGTCTTTTAAAGCTTTGAAAGATGGAGAGAGAACTAAGTGGAGAAAAATAATGTCATTGTGGCTATAATAATTAAAAATAATCATAAGAAAAAATAAGTAATACTATGTGGATCAGCCTCTTTTTGTTGTAGAATAAATTACTCATGTACTTACACTAAACAGATTTAAGCTTTATAAATGTTTATTATGGCCCAATTCTTCTAGAAGTGACTACAGTTTTACTATCATTTTATTAAAAAAAAAAAACAAGTTAAGGAGTTCCCAGCTGTTCCTGTCACTATCTACAATATCTCAGAGTAGAGAGAGAAATTTCAGTAATAAAGCAGAAAAGGAGTCTGGCAGGTAAGAAGTGTGTAATGGTTGTTGATTTTTCATATCCATTTGGTTTGATTTTTGTTCTGGCACTGAACCTTCTTCAGCTCTGACCTTTAGCGAAGCTGATGTTCTCTCTCGGACACAAACAGACCATGTTATGGCGTCCTGAAACCTGGTTGCCTGAACTGCAGGCAAATATCGTGTCGCACCATGATTTCAAGACAGTAGAGGAGACGCAAACTAGATGAAATCCCCAGGAAGGGGATTTTACCTGTCCTTGTCTGTGCCAGTGAGGAGGGAGAGGGGCTGGAGGATGCCTGAGGACTCTGCTTCAGGCGACCGGAGTGTTGCCCCGCCGTCCCTGCTGCCCCCGGGTGAAAGAGGGGTGCCACGCTGCCTAAATTCGGTCAGATTGCCAATGTACCCGTCCGCATTCTCCGTCTCGGTGCAATGCTCCATGACAACAAGGTGAGACGGCAGAGGTTACCCGAACAGCTGCTTCCTAAGCCAGAAATTCCAGGCATTGAAAACCATCTGTCTATACATTCACAAATGTATATAAGGGCAATCTATCAGGCTGCGGCACTGCAGCTGCCACTCCATCAGGCCTGCTTCCTTTCTCCAGGCTGAACAATAAGAGCTAGTTCTTCACTTTGTGTCACACAGAATGGCTGATTTGATTAAGTCCCCAACTCTCATTATGCTAGGTAGGGGTGTAGAATTTCAATGATAATCCATAATGCATGACCAGTTTGTCGCCATGGCAACATAAATTCAAGGTTACTAGCTCAGACGCATAATTGGGTGTGCATTGAGTGCTGAAGAAGGGCTGTTAAAATTCTTGTCATAGAAGAGTAGCATCCATCATACTGTCTGAAATTGCAAAGTACTCATAATCAGAAAGAAAAATCCTTGGAGAAAAATGTTAATAAAATAACGATTACATCTAATATAATTGTTTAAGTTTAAAAAACCAAAGTGGTTAAAGTATTTTAGTTAATAAGAGCAGAAAAGGCAACTCATTAAACGCAGAAGACTTCAGTTGAACATTCCCCACCCCCCAATATTTGCATTGTAAGATGGACCCAAAGCAGTTCAGCTCTGAATCTGACTGATTAGCTCAGGATCTAATCCATAAGATACAGTAAAAGATGACGCTTCACACGCAGACGGCACAGTCTTATAGGCATCGTTTGTCCAGTTTGATCTTTTGTGGGTAAACATTATCTTCAAAGTTAGCTGCACTAAGGATGAGAGGACTTTTGCATGCTGATTTTTTTTTTTTTTTAATGTTGCCCTGAATTATTGCACTATACAGCAGCCATTTTAACTACCCAAGATGAAATAGGTAAGGTCAAATTGAACAGATGGAAACAAGACATTTAAAATCAAGCTGAGAAAAGCTCTAGCATATATATTGTAAGGACTGGTCTTACTCCAGCAGATGGATGGAATAGACGACCTAGAAAGGCTTTTCTTATTTTTTTTTTCTTTCTCATATCTATGCATTTGTGACTGCAACATACCTGAAACCTGGCATTCAGTATATTATATAAATTTGGGGGGGGGGGGTTGGTGTTGGTTTTTCCTTTTTAAGAAATAATCTGTTGTACATCTCTTTTCCTCTAATGCTGGCAAGATAGATGTGATGTTTGCACTACTTATTCCCAAACAAGTCTTGTTTGGATGACCATCTTTGCTAGCAAGGAGGAATAGGCAAATGAGATTTTACATGAGCCCTTCCAAGATGTCAGGGGCTTAAACCTAGCATGTCATTACATGACGAAAGATCATTGCTAAATGAGTATTTTCCTCAGCTCCAACCCCATTTTGCTTGATATTGTTTGACTTGTATATATCTGTTTTATAGCCTTGGTGAATTCTAGCAGAGGTGCCTCAGCATACATTTTTATTTATTAAGATTTTTAGTAGAATTTGATATTATTTCAATGTATGTTTCTGTAACAATATTAGAAGAGTTTCTTCAAAGGAATGAAACCTCAGTTTATGCCTTTTGAGTCAAATCTGCCCCTTGCTTCTGGGATGGATCTTTTATCTAATTCTGCTGTGGATGCTCGTGATTTGTTGGCTGAACTGCTTAAAAATAACAATAGAAAATTCCCATTACATGGAAGTGGAAAAGCTTAGTAAAGAAAACGTTACTCCTGCATGAATCATCTGCAAAGATTAAACTAATTTGTTTGGGATTTTCAGATTTCAGATTGCACTGTCTTCTAAATCTACTCTGCATTTATATTTTGCAAAGAGAAATTGTAGGGAACATAGTGTAAACATGACTGAAACTGTAAAATTATAGTGAATTTTAAAAGAATGTTTCAAAGGGCTTTTAGTGTTGGCTATTTATTAGACTTTTGTAGGTTTATTTCTGAAAGGATTATATTTTGAGACATGATGATTTTTATAAACAAAATTCCATTGTTTTTATGAGGTTACAAAATATGGGCACTAAATTACAATTTTTAAAAAAATATTTTTTGCGCTGCACCATACAGATTCTTTTCTGAAGAAGCAAGTCTAAGTCATGCTGTGTTATCACCATTTTAAAATTGTTCAAATCTGCAACTAATTTCTATTACAGGAAAATGTGCTGGATCATAAGCCTATATGTACCCTGTAGGCGGTAGGATTTTTCACATGAGTGAGAAATGGAAAGATCAGATCCTCATACAGTATTGGAGGCTATGGCTGTATTGTACTGAATTCATTTTGTCTGTGTAGGACCTGATTTTGTACAAAAAAAAATATATTACTGTTCAATATCTAGATAGGACTATATGTTCAATGATGTGTTTTATTTCAACACAGCCTGGCTTAATATGAAGCTTGCAAATATCGCATCTGGAGGTGTATTTGCCTCTTGATGTGCACATGTAATTCCAATTAACATTAAGAATGTTAATGAGAATATGCCCCTCTAGGGGCTGGAGAGGGGGAGGTGAGGGAGCAGGTTTGTAGTTCTGATTTAAATAACAAGTGACTTTTGTGGAGAATACCAGCATGTGGTCTCATGCACTTATATTGTGGAAATGCAGTGGCTCTGAATAAGAGCGCAGGATTTATACATTGATGCTCAATGACGCTTAGCCAAGTGAACCCGTTGTTGGGGGCAAATATTAAATCCCAATGTACTTTCTCCAGGAAGGAGTATTTTTTAAAATGTTTAGTTCTGTATTTGTGCACAGGCTCAAAAGACTCTACTGCAGCAGAGTGGGCTGTGTTTTGTGGGTTTGTTTTTTGTTTTTTTTTTTTTTTTTTTGAGACTAGCTTAGTTTGAAGGAGTGAACCATTTAATTATTTGTTGTTTCTCAAGTATGCAGAATGTATAGGGCAGCTTTCAAAGCCTTAAGCAGCAATGTGCTCCTACGCTTTGATTCATTTGCTCGATGTTCTTTTAGTGTTCCAAGGAAGAATTACATTTAATATTAGATTTCAAAATAACAACAATATCCAGCTAAAAATGGTTATTAAATCATTATCTTTTCTTTGAAAGTGTGATGTCAGTGGTGCTATTTTGAGGAATCCTGTGTAAGCAGAGTAAGAATAACTATAGCACTTCCCTTTCTGAAAACAGAAGGTAACAGATTGTGAAGTGGTTTTAAAGCAAGAAGGTATGCACTATCTAACTTATAATTGCAAATAAATGTGGTTAATAGATTAAATGGAATTACTATTTTATTTTAACAGATAAACCCAGAGCCATTGTTTGTATCTTCCCATGTTATTTAGCCAGATAATAAAATCATAATGCAGTAAACAAGGATAACATGCAAAATGGCTATGAAAAAAAAAAAAAAGAAAAAAAAAAGAAAAAAAATCATTTACTATTCCTTAGAAATTATCTATCTTTTCTTTCCTTTTCTTTTTTTCCTGGTAATGATTATTGCAAGACATAAAAATGACCAAGAAATAAAAAGATATATTACTGTTTGATGCCCCATCCAACTCTTTTGTTATCAATGACAGAAAAAGATATCCCAACAATATAATTTATCTGTTTTGTCAATTTTTTCTGCATAAACTTTCTGCATGCCTTTTCAATTTACACGTGGAGAAGTGCTGTTCATTTCATTGATCTGACATGTCACATTTCATTGTGTTGATTTCAATGCAAGTGCTATCACAGGATGTGCACCATGCAGCCAGCAGCATACATTAAAAATATAAAGTGAAAATGTGTGTTTTGTAGATTTCTCTTACCGTGACATTTTTTTAGGTGAAACAGTAGAAAAGCTGCTATTTTAATAGCTATCTTGTACAATTTATGTGTTGGATTTGGTATTTGTAAAATCTATAGTTTGTAAGTACACAATAGTATATTTGAAATGATAAAATACCATGTACCCCAATGTTTTAGCTTATTCAAGGCCTGATCATGCAATTTGGTTGCATGGGTAACTGGAAGCTTTTAATAAGACTATTATGGACAATAAGAAATGTCTCTGTATTTAGGGAGTATAATACAAGGCTTAGATTTGTCCTTCTCCCACCTCCTCAAGTAATTCTGTATGAAATCGGGGTGGGGGTATGAAAAAGTTATTATGCACAGACTGATGTCAATGCATATTCAGTCCCATCTCTCAGCATGAAAAGCCTACATGTACACATTACAAGATAAGAAGAGGTTGGAATAGTAAGAAGGCATGATGGGAAAACCAGGACTGTTATTAGCAGATGCAGGTGAGTGAATCGGTTTAGGAAAAGCAAGGCTAGAACAATTTTTTTTTTAATCAGAGGTTTCCACACCACTAATCTATTTCTTCAGGTTTCAAAAAGAGGAAAGTGTTCAGATGCAATACCTCTGTGCATTTATTTCATAGCAGCTGGGGAAGAAGCTTTGAGGAAAATACCAGCCATTAAATAAGATGAACAGAATAAAGAAAACAAAATAAAATTAAACTGATTAAGGAGAGGTGAGGGAGGGGGGTGAATGACACACAACCAAAACACCAAACCTAATAGTTGATTAAATGTTAAAGCTTTGTCCACCCCATATTGAGAGGGCACACACTCGAGCAGCAAGACCCAGGAAGCAGGCTGTTCTTAGTTCTCATAGTGCCAATCCAAGGAAATTTCATTAGAGTCTATAGAGTCATTACAGAAAAGATCAGAATTTGTCTGTCTGGTTCTATCAGCCACATTAACTTAATTTCATTAGACAGAAAAAATATTAATAACATATCTCCATAGAAAAAGAGAAACAGAAACATCCTCAGAAAAGAAGCCTTTGTGGAAAAAATATTTAAAAATCAAGACAAATAACAAATATTTTTTCTGTTAAATTGAGTAGTTCTTTCTTCTAGTGCTAATTTATGATAATAAACACAAAAAAAACCCCCCACAAGTCAGTTTCCCATCAGGTCAGAGGCTAAAGCAAAAGATATAATAAAATATTAGGGAAACAAATATGGAAACAAACAAAATTATACCAGTATATCCCTTTGTTCAAAATCACAACTGAAGGCAATACATTTTTATCAAATCAGTTGCAGTCAGAATTTACAAAGGTAACAAAAGGATGGTGTTGTTGTTCCTTCACAAAATACATGGTCTTCTGGACTGAATATAAGAAAGCAGACCTGTAGATCTGATGATGTTTCTGCTCGTAGCTTGCCTTAGACCTACCTGTTTGTGTATTGCTTTACTGAAGCTATTTTACTGTTTCACTATACACTCTAATGAAGAAGAAACTGCTGAATGAGAAAAAGGCATGACAAGGATGAAATTCTCTGACCTATGGTCTGCAGAAGGTCATGTTGGCTGGTCATAATCCATTAAATCAGTAGATGTAATAAACATTCTTTAGGTGTTTCAAGGATCAGTGGCAATGTGATTTCCAAAAATTTACAGCGGCACCTTGCGTGCTGAGAAATGATCACAACTCCTTATAATATTGAACTTGTCTTGAGGTGACTAAAATGGGTCAGTAAGTTAAACAGTACATCCACAGAAGATCTGAAAAAAAAATCAAAATAATTGTTTCAGCTCTTAAAGGCAGCAGTAGTAGCCTAGCTTTACTGTTTGGACAGTAAGGAAGGGAGAAAAGTTTCTTCTCTCTTTCTTCTTGATTTGTTTAAACCTTTTCAAAGTGTTTTCTCAGTATAAAATCAGTGGTATATTCGCTAGAAATACCAATGGTATTGCAATAGTCCCATATTTTATACCCTCCATGTTCCTTTGCTGCTTCTAGTGGTAGCGTTCAGGGAAAGAAAGCCAGGCCTAAAATAGATTTCCTATCAAAACTGCTTTCCTATCAGTTCAATTGCTTCAGTTAAGAATGTGATTTATTTTTAAACATTATGCACAGACCTTTTGAACCATCACTGTAGGTAGAATCATACCATTATATGCATGATAATACCAGTATAGCTTGTTCATTTCCCTTTCTGCACTGGAATCAACTATCCTGATATAATCACTTTATATCATTATAGCTGGGTTTGAAAAGGGGAAGATGGGATGTGACCTGCAATTTTACTACTTTAAATGAACCTGCATATTTAAAGCAATGCAAACTCTGTGTTTAAACAGGGCTTCAGGCCTTGGAGAATTATGAATATGAGTCATTTGCTGTGGCTTTTGCGCAAATTGTTCCAAGAACAAACCCCAGTCCTTGCCCAAACCCCTAATTAATGGAAACTAGCTAACCCTGATTATCATGTAGGGCGCAGCAAGTGCGTTGAAGGGATTCTACTCAGATTTTAGCTGCTGCGATTGAGCACCTATAACCTTGTTTTCCCCTTGCCAAGCTCAAGCAAAGGTGTTTCATCATAATGGGAGTTATTCCCAAGTCAATTTTCACAAGTTTTTCCTCTGTCCCCTTTCAATCCATGTGATCACAGTTAGTTTTAACAATGAGGAAGAAAGGAGACTTTGGTTTACTGTGAGAATGTTTTATTACCTTCTGACTGAAGTGACTGAAAATATTTTGCTCTGCCTTTACAAAAATCAAGTGTTGTTCTGGAGAGAACAAGTGGGGAGATGTTACACTGAGACAGAAAACTTTAAAAGTCTTGCACATGACAGGACACAATTAAAATGAAATAAATAACAACACAGCATTTGAATAATAGTACATATCCCAAAGCACTTCACAAGTAGGTCAATATCATTATGAGCATTTGATTGTTGCTTACTTTAACAAGAATGGTTTAAGAATGAAAAATAGTTTAGTGCAGTCTGCCTGTCTTTGTGTCAGTTCCACAAAAGTGACTGTTTCTATAGAGCTCTCTGACACTGAATACCCAGACACACGAAGCCTGGCCAATGCTGAATTTCATCCCCAGCTGCACAGAAACATCAGTGTTATTTTCAGCGGGTTTTCTTAATAATGTAAGCATTGGAAACCAGAATAAAATGTGGATTGGTTACCAGCACTCAGCTTATTTTTATCATTAAGTCACTTCAAGGTCTGGAAGCTCTGCAAGACCGAAGCAGTAACGAACATAAGAAATCATGTAGGGAAAAGGAAGACAGCTTTTCATACCAACATCAGTATTCCTACCCTACCAAGAGCTTTCATTAGATGATATTTAACTCAAATCATTACCTTTCTAGCTGACATTATCCATAGGAAATCAAAATTTTACTATGCCAAAAAGAGGCTAAACGGCTAACTCTATTTCACTCCATACCTTTCAACTGATTTTTTTAACAGATAATTTAAGGCAGAATATTCTCTCCAGTCTCCACACAAGTGTGAAATTCCATGCGGATGGAATCCTTCCTTTATTTTCACTTGATTTTTCTGGAAACAGATAAAATTATATCCTGGAAGAAGTTGTTTATCAGCAAGTCTTTTGCTTTTATGCATTGCCTGGGTCTCAAATTCATAAAATTCAGAGACATCATCTCTCCTTTTGGAGATAAACACTATGAAGTCCTGGTTTCACCCATATGCCTCCAAATAGAAAGACCTTGAGCTAGGACAAAGACTCCCTGCTCTGCTGGATCACCGGAACAGTTTGGGGGTGCAGGTGCCCTGCTTTGACATGCAGATACTGTGCTGTATTTCCCCTGTCCATGGGCATCAGAGTCCCTCTCCACTGCCAGCGCTTTCCCAGGCTTTACTGCCTCCGCTGTGTCTTCATCCCTGCTTTGCTCTCGGTTCAGCTCTGGCTGTTCTTCCCTCCAGCGTTTCAGCCCCCAGGTTTTCAAGCACAGAATAAACCTTCTACACTTTCTCTAGGATATAAATGTAAACATGTTTTGCCTTTAGGAAGACTTGGCATTAGCATGCTATGTGGCTGCTGTGTCACTTGTAAGCTCTTTGAGGCAGGAACCAAAACTTTTGCATTGCAGTTACCCAACGTGGAATCATTATCCACCTCAGAACTTTAAAGTCTTATTAAAAAGTTTTATGCTTGTGTGCTCCTGTGACTGAGCTAATGAGCACTTTGTCATTGGATTTGTAAAAAAAAATTATTTCCAGCTCTAACATTTGTTATCCCAAAAAGATCATCCCAAAAACTTCATGACCGCCTCTCTCTTCTGGTTGGCACAATACTACTTGGGGCTAGCACACATTTTAATTTCTCTAGCAAAGAACATTAAGCTTTATTTGGGTTTGAGCAGAAGATCTCTAACAGAAATGTTGGTCTGGTATGTAATGATCCTATGTGGATAGTTTAGTGGATGACTGATGTCCTTATTAGTAAAGCAGTGTTCACATTCACAGAAACTGGAATAATACAGGGTAAAGAACTTGAGGTGTAAACCTGATTTAACTCTGGTATTGTCCTTGCTCTGAGAAGGCGGTTGTGCCAGATGACATCCACAAGCCCCTTCCAGTTTACATTTTCTTGTGATTCTACAGTTGAGCTAAAAAACATGAGGAGGAGGGTCTTGCTTTGTTGTGAAATTCTGAGAAGGCTGAAAATCATTGATTTAGCCTCGAGGAACAGGTTTTACTGTTAACACACTTAAGAATAGTTTCCGTGATTAAGCCGGTCATTATTTTAGTTACTGGAGAGGAAATAGTATTTCCAGAATTACTTTTGACACCTGTCTCAGATGCCTAACATGACCTGAAACAGGCACCTTTCTCTCCAGTGGCAATGTAAGAACTACATGCAACTTTCTGATACTTCAGCTGAGAAAGATGAACTTCACCATAATAAAATTATCTGTTTTCCAGAAATATACACCCGTTGATGAGTTATACTTTCCTGGTGATAACTTTTTACATTCAAGCTGACTGCATCTTCACCCAAAATTTGAAAGAAACAAATCAGACATTTGAATTGAGATGTAACAGAGACATTATACCAAGAAATAAAACCTAGTATCAAAAATGACAACCTATACTCTTTTCTGATAAAATTTTTAGCTGACAAAACTGAAGGGGAAAAAAAAAAAAAAAAGAAAGCTTGTTAGTAACAAGTCCAGAATCCTCTCTAAGGAAATGGAAAAGTTATTTGAATGTTACAAGTCAACTATGCATTGTTGACAGAGTTCTCTCTGCCAAGCATTCACTTGCATTTATTATGTTTTTACAAATGCCGAACAAACCAACCAAGATCATATTGGGACTTAGAGCACAAGGTTATCTTTAATAGCAGGGAATTAACAATGTGATAAAACATTACAAAACTGCTGAAACCAACTCATGACCTGAGGGTGCTCTGGGTTCAATGAAAACATTAAATTCTTCACCTGGTCAGGCTCTTAATAGCCACATGCCATTAATAATAACGAGAAATTGTGTCCGAAGAAATGGTTTGATAAAGAGGTTTCTTTGGCAATAGGATGTAGAAAACAACAACAACACTGAAGCCTTCTATATACACTGACAGAACACAGGGGAGATCTGACTCAGGTAATGACTCTCTGTTCTGTATTTGGAATATTATATTTATTTTTATTATAATTTAAATTATAAAGTATGGTCCACTAACTACTTTCTTTCTCCAGAAATTATTGTATCAAAAATGTACTCAGGATCATTAGTTTCACATTTTAAACTATTGTAGTTTCATTTTTTCCTCTTCTCAGGCAGTGCTCGGGAATCACAGAATAGTTGAGATAAGAAGGGACCTCTGGAAGTTGTCTAGCAGGATCAGCTAGGGTAGGTTGCTTAGGATGATGTCCAGTATCATTTTGAAAAACTCCAAGGATGGAGACATCACAGCGTCTCTGGGCAGCCTTTTCTTGTGTTCAGAATGACTATAAACAAATAAAAAGATGAAATTATTATCTCTGCTTCAAAAATACGTAAGCAACAACTAGAGTTTTAGTCTGAATTACGAAGTGCAAGAGACAGCTAACATGTCTTCCATGAAGCTGAAATTCACTTTGTGACTCATTTACCCATGTTAATCAGTCAATAGATTGCAGAAACGATATGTTGATTTTCCTTCTTTTTAATTTAGTCATTTCTGTTAGCTGCCAAAATTAATTAAATAACATACAGCTCTGAGAGCTGACAAACTAATCAAAAAGAGCAGGTGCTTTCTCTCAAAAATCCTTTCAGGAGTTCAGTTTCTGGGCCCCCCACAGTCTGGGAAAGTGACTGTGAAGCTCTAATTCCCAGAGGAGTCCTGTCTTACTCTGGAAATATCTGTTACCTGGGAAGCTGAACAATGCCAGTGGAAGAGAGTGAAAAAGACCTCCCCGTACCTTGGAAGTTCCATCAGGCCCAGACTGGATGTTGAACCAGCAGTTACTTACTTCTACATCATGGAGCAGCACCACCTGCAAAAGCCTCCCTTGGTGCTACCCTGCAAGACAGAATTCTGTGCCTCTCCTCCAATGCCACCCTAAACTCCAGGGGTCCCCAAGATTTTTGGCAATTAAATAAAAACACAGGGATTCAGAAGGTTTGGGGATTATGTCCTGTTTGGAGTATTTTTCCAGCTGAAGCTCTGTAAATGAATTAATGTCAAATGACAAGTGAGAGAAGCCACTTCCAGCTGAAGTTTCAAAGAATTTACTGTTTGTTAAAAAAAAAAAAAAAAAAACCCCAAAATCCAAAGAAAACCCACCAAGAAACACATAGCTCTAAGTAAAGTCTTCAGTGATAAGCAGAGCTCATTAATATTATTTTAATCTTTTCTATTCTTCTCCAAAGACTTTTTTGAAACTCTCAAAATGTTGAAAAGAGTATATTCAGAATACTAAAAAATTGAATTAGCAATAAAGTTTGGTTTCCACATTATATTGAACATTATCTCAAAACTTATTGAGTTTGGTTTTTTTTAGTTTGATTTTGGTTTGTGTCAGATTCTACAGATTTATCTGTGATACATGTAACTTAATAATAGTCAATAAATTGTACTAGACCTGGAATTTAAGGATTGGCATGTGAATGACAAACTGGCAAGTTGTTGAGTTTATTCTCCTTGATCGATAACAATATAAGGAGGAAAGTGAATTTAGCTTGTATAACTCTTAGGGGTCTTTATATGCATTTTTTAAGGTAAACATATCTCTTCCTGAAGTGAATCCTTTAAAAATAAAAGTACTGGGTCACTTAACAGACTGAGAAATAAGTGAACTAGTATGAAAGAAATAAAAAAAACTATATCAAGAGAAGTAATATTGCAAATATAAAATTACATGAAATGTCAAGGTAATACACATAGAATTCTTTATCTCACTCTCCAATCAATTTTTTAAAGATGCTTGATGCACAAACATTAGCTATACAAGCTGACTTCCATGGAAGTTGCCTCCAGTAATAATCTTGCCTCATGTCAAGATCTGCCAGGGAACGAAAACACAAAACTCAGCATTTCAGAAGTTCTCACTCACAGCACTAACCTTGGAGGCTGCTAACTCCCTTAAGCTCTTCACATGCCTTGCACAACAGAGCACCAAGTATTGGCCAAATTTTTTCTCATCCTCAATCATCAAAGCAACAAAAAGTGTATTTTTCAGCTCCACAAACTCAATGGCAAACGTTACACTGGTTTCAATAAAATCACAATTTTACTGAAACTTATCCCTTTTTTCTTTTATTCTTGTTCAGATAGGAGTTCTGTTCATGGGTCTGAAAGCATGACCACGTTTCACAGAATTGTGATGCAGGTAAACAGTGTTTAGGTCTCACTATTTAGGTTTCTCAGAGCTTGTGAAAACTGTTCTGGGTTGTGAGTCCACAGCATAGCCAGAAATGAGCTCTGAACAACTGACTTCCAGATTCACTCATTAAAAGGGAATATGAACTATTACATGTCAACACTATTGCTTTTGATTTATTAAGGCTTAGCTTCTGACTTTTTTTTTTTTGTTTGTTTGTTTTGTTTTTTCCTACACAGACACTTTCCTAGACAGTTTTACAGAACTTTTCCCATCCAGGTACCACATTGTGGTAGGTTGGAATTGATGAGATTAACAATTGTCTCTGATTTAGATTCATTCTGAGAAGCCACAGTAATTTTTGAGACAAAAAGTACGCGTGTACATCACCAGTGGAATTTAAAGGCATATGTGAATATACTTAGAAATTTGACCTGTTTGGAAAGACAGCTTCACTGAGTATGATTGAGTAGGTGTACTTACGTGTTAGAGTGAGAAGCAGGGTAAAGATAAGAGAAAGGAAGATTGAGGCAGAACCTGGCAAGGATAGAATATGTCTGAATGAAACAGAGAAGGGAATAGGAGAGTTTCTTCATCAGCTGGTAGAAAGAACACGTTGCACTGTACCAAAGGCTCACATGCTCCCGAGGAGACAGGATCCTGAACTCTTTGTAAGCAGAAAACACTAGGACCTGATTTTAGTATTTTTTTTTCTTCTTACTTGCAGCAGTGTAAAGGACCCTGGATTTTGTCTAGCAGCACAATATGACTCTAGAGCATTTAAAGCATATGGCTGTCCTCAGAATCCAGACTGAAGTTCCTCCACACAAAATAAATGAAAAAGACACATTTAACATCAACCTTTTCAGTAGGCATGTCCAAAGAATTCAAATATACTATTTTTACAATCAAATTCCAGTGAAAAACTTACTGGAAGTCAATTAGGATTTGTTTAGTTTTTCAAGATGTCGTCATTGCTGTATTCAAATGCCTTTAAAAGTATTCATTTTAACCACTAGACCATCTGATAAATGCCCTAATAAAAAGGGCTTTACTAAACGTAAAGCAAATCCTCGTAAGTCTAAACTGATGTTTGTTTTGTTCCAACAGCTGAGTTTCAAAATTGCATTTTTTCACATTTATCCACTGGAGTCTCAGATTGTGCTTCACATCAGCAATAATTGCCACAGCTTTTGCTGTAGCTGGGGAAGACAAGAGGATTCTTTGTATGTCTCTTTTATTACATTGTCAATATATTAATACGAGTTATATGAACAAACCTAAAGAGACAAAGAGCTGTTTGTTATGTTATTATCCAGGGGTGAAAGCACAAATCGTAAGGAAAAAATAGTCCAGCAGGGACTGCAGCTGGACAAAAGATCTAAGTAAGGCAGGCTTCGACACCTGATTATATGCAAACCCAGTGGTGTAGCCATGCAGGGATTCCCTTCTCCTGTTTGTAGACAAGGATTGAATGAGAAGTGGTGAGATAACAAGGGAGCGTGTAAGCTTAATGATATGCCTATTTTTTCTATCAGTTGCTAATCTGTAGCTCTGGTGATGATTACTATTTCATCTCCAGAGAGATGCTATTCAGAAACATCAAAATGACACACAATTGAATGCCTTGTGTTTCTTTAAGTACAGGGCCAGATTGTCAGGGCAGGCAGCCAGGGAAGGGAGAAAGTCCTCCCATTTTATTCTGCTCTCTGCCCCTCCCTGGGTGATGCCAGCCAGCAAATGGCAAGAGAAAGTAGGATCCAGCCTGATACAGCTCACCTGATGGTAAGAAGATGACCTGTCAGCAGGAGGAGCTGGGCTCTCAAACCTTGATTCATCAACACCAGAATGTATGGCTGCACACACAAAAGCAATGAGCCACGCAGTGTTGGCAATTCGATTCAGAAGAACAGAAAGAGAGGAGAAAAACTGTAAATTAGGCCTTGCCTTATTTTCTGGTTTGCTCTTGCGATAAAGCAACACAGAGATCCCACCCACTCACAACAACCTACAGGAGCACGAGGGCACTTCTCACCCTTGCTTGCCACAAGCTGGACTGTTAGCATCAGTAGCCCTGATGGAATCAGTTCACTGTCTGCTGCACACAGGTACTGCTACCTGTGAGAAAAGCAGAATCCACTGACAGTCACAGCTTTATTGACATGGCTGCAATGGTATTAAACCAGCAACTTCAAGAACTACTCACAGTGTAGCCTTCTCTCCAGCCTACTAAACGTGCCATTGGCATCCTACAGGAACATGATGCTTTTTCTGCCACCATTTCCCTATGACTGGTCCTGCATCTAGCCAGTTTAAACCAGTTTGTGTATGTTTCCATGAGCAGGAATCGCCTGTCTGGACTGCAGTGCACACAGCCCGGTGTCACCTCCAGTTGTCACTGTCCAGGTGCAGAAGCTCACTTCTTTGACTTAGGTGCCAGTTACTGGGATTGCCAAAACTTCCAGAGAGAAAGCTCCATAAAGATTTAAACATCTGCTTCGAGGAAAATCTAGAAGCATTTAATTCTGATGTGGAACAATTTACATATATTATTCAATAATGTCTGCAAGTTTAAAATCCTTTTCTTCAAGCAAGAGAGATAAATGAACCCATGATTCTATGATTCTTGGGCAGATTCCTGATGCAAGCCATGGATTCTTCCTGCTGATAAATACAGATTCATGTCAAAGACTTTGAAAACCAAGCCTGGTATAAGATGCTTCTTTGTTGAAGTGTTCATAACTTGGGCAGGTTAATACTTCTTCTCTAGATGGCACTTCTTTCAGGCAGGAACTCTTTCTCTTCCCAGTTCTGAGGAAGAGCAGCTTCCACAGCTCCTATACAAGTGCATCCTCATGTAAGATGCCCTGAATTCTTTCCAGTACTCATTCATTGTGTGGCTCAGAGTACACAGATACCACGACAGTCAATCCAAAAGGTCTGCACCTGCAGGACATTTTGCACAGTCGCTGCACACGTAGGCAGTGTGTTGCTGACAGGCTCCAGTGGTGAGGCTGAAAAGGGATACACCTTCATAGCATAAAGAGAAAAAACCAAAATTATTCTTTGCATTAATGCAGAGAAAGGTCATGAAGAGGTACAGAAATCATCTCGAATCATCCTAGGCAGAAGCTTGGTAACCTGCATGAAGAGCTCATGCCTCCCTCCCTCCCTTCAGCCTCTGTTGGACATTTTCCTGAGAGTGCACTGGTCTGTATCACTCCTGCTGAGCAAACCAAAAGTCCTGGAAACTCAGTGGTGAATTAATCGCGCTTTAGTCACCTGCCACTATAAAATCAGAACGGAGTGTGACTTCTGTGTGAATGGCACATGAAGCATAGATGCTATTTGTATGTTAATAACTGTGTGGCCTTTTGCTTTTCTTATTTATTCCCTGTGCTTTGTCCAGGTAGGAGCAGGTAAAGTGACACACATTCTCCTCTCTGACATGTCACACACGGCACTGCCCAGGCACAAAGCGTTCAATCAATTTTTTTCTCTGCTGCATACAAACACATAGACAACCTTAATCACACCGACTGGCAAAGGAGCAGCCTCCCCTCCTCCTGGACAGTCTGGCAGATGGCACAACAGCAGCACAGATCCACCGCTCGAGGACCAAAGTAACAGATGTTGGATTACTGCACGCTTTCTACAGCTTTAACCTTTGAAGACACTCTGGATTTTACCTGGCTTACCCTTTCCTCCTGACACTCCAGAGAATGCAGAAGCCTCCGAAAAGGAGATTATGTAGGCCCTTAGCACAGCCTGAAGCTATGATGTTGGCAGGGACAAAGATGGTGAGAAGGTGTGGTTGATGGCTGAAATACGTGTAAGAGTGCAACCTTTCAGAATGAGGATTGTTGAAGATAATTACAGGGGGTGGAAAATTGGATTGAGAAAGATTTTTACCAGGGAAAATATTTTAGGTTCTTAAAATGCAGTCCTGAAAAATGTTACTGGATAAGCTGATCATATGTTTTGTGCAATCTGAAAACATGGGGAGTTGTTTGAAGGATAACAACTGTAGAGAAGGAAACAAGTTAAAACCAAACGACAATCTCTTCTCCTTTTTCCCTATACGTGACTGTCACTTTTGGAGTCGATTTACGATTTGATTGAATGGTTGTGGACAAGGAGCATCGTTATCAAGCACCAGATTCAGAATGTATTTCCAGACACAATAGAGCAGTGTCTACATTCAAATCTCCATCTCAGCCATGCCTCATTTTGTTTGCAACTCATTTTTATTTAGGTAAAGGATTAGACTGCCATGAGTAGTGTAACCACAGCAATATATTATCAATGGAATTTGCATTATCAGTGGACTTTAACTATCATCACGGACCTTGGTCTCATTTGATCTGGAGTAAATCCATAGTCACCTCAAGGAGTATGAATGCAATATTCCAGCATTGCATTTTTGTAGATGTATTCAGGGTCATGAACCAACTTTAAACTGGACTGTTTTAACCCAGCACAAATTAAATAGGATAGGATAGGATAGGATAGGATAGGATAGGATAGGATAGGAAGGAAATAATTTGTTTGGGAGCTGGTAATATCTTCCTCAGTGAGATCCAAACAGGACCTGGTTGCATAAATATTTCTAATATTATTATTGATTATACAAGTCCTAAAAAAAAAAAAAGTACTCCACTTTGTTCAATTTACATTTCATTTTTCTCTTACACACTTCTTAATTTAAATAGCAATGTTAAACTTTCATTTCTGTTACAAATTATTTTAAAGTATCATTGGGTTGTGGTTTAATTAAATTATTCAAAGTTTGTTATCAAAAGTCTCATCCTGGTACTGAGAGATTGCTTATTTTTTCACTGAAATGTACAAGTATACTCCAGAAGCATGTTACTTTGGATCAGTTGGTTGTACTGATTATTTCTTTAGTGCCTGAACTTCAGCAAATGTGGTTTTTTCCTATGTCTTTACAACGAGCAATATAGACCTGAATTATTAAAAAAACTGCTAAAGCAGCCAATAAGAATATATTGCAGGTCCGGCCACACAGCCTGAACTATGATTTCACCTGAGCACTAAGAGCCATATTTAACCACTGTCTTCTAGAAAGTACTTTTAACATATGATAAACCCTGAGAGTACAGTAGACAGATTTGGTGCCTGTCCCTGTTTCCCTGAATTGGAGGAAGCTGCTAAAAGGAAAAATTCATTTCCTTTTAGTTATGCAGCTGCCGACTGCCTGAGCTGTCTGATACAGGGAGGACATGTGCAGGGATGTCTTCATGAGTCCTGGGGAAAGTGCTAACAGTGTATGTACATTATTAGAGGATCACTGAAGTGCAAGAATATGGGAGGGACGCTTGCATGTTTGGTAATGTGTGTGCTATCATTGGCATCAATGACAATTATTCAGGCCTGTAGTTAGTTTTCTTGATGTTTCATCTAGTTTTCTTGTTTTCTTGTTTAAAAATAGACACATGATTATTAGAGCTAGTTGAAGACTGGAGACATTTTCATGGAAAGCATGCCCCCATTTAAAATAATAAAAACAATGAACTTCTTGTAGGATGCTCTAATTTTGATGTACATTTTCCCTCTTCTTGCTGTCATCTACATTCACGATATTCTGTCACACAGCTTTGGGTTTATTCTGGAGAAGGTGGGTATGCACTATATTTAAAGGTTAACCTACATTTGGTACATGTTGAAAGGTTAACTGGAGATGCTTCACATTAGGATGCATTGCTTCCTCAAACAGTGTCTGCTGTGACTCGTGTGGTACCCAAATCCACCTTGGAATGAGGTTTCTGAGATGCTAAACTTGTTTACTCATGGAGTAACTGATACATACAGACACACATCCCTGTCCCACAGGAACAAGAATGTATCTGTCAAGCCTTTCTGTTAGCACCTCATGTTCTTTTACCAGATAACTGGGTTGTCCACTTGCTCCCACTTCAGGTTCATCCTGACTGGATGGAGAAGCCTCATTGAGATGCTGGCCCACTGCCACACCCTGCCCTGTGTGGCTCTAGCACACACAAAGATCATGCATCCCATCATACTCCCAGCTGTTGATTGACCACTCAAGCATCCTGCATCAGCCTGGTCTCATGCTGAGGCCCCTGACATCCTGGCCTGCTGGGAAGAGCCACATCCACCAGCATGGCTGAGCTCCAGCTGGCTGGATACGGGCGGCTGTCTGTCAGTTCAGTGAAGGAGCTGAGGGAAAAATGGAGGGAAGGAAGCCCCTCTCTAGCAAAAAGGAGCAGTGGCTAAGCAATATTTGTGAGGTCAGCTGTGTAATTCTGAGATCCCACTGCTGTGCTCTACAAAAGTCACAGTGCACTGACGCCCAGGACAACAGTAACACTGAGGTATGTGACCCCTGTGTCCTAGCAAACACGGTGGAAAGGAAGCACAAGGGAGATGATGAAATTTCATGCTAATCTACATTTATTAAAAATATTAAATTTTGTTTTCAAAAAGACCATTTTGTGCAAAGTTTACAGAACAATGCAGCTTTTTCTCATGCTTAATATTGTCCATGGCTCCCTTCCTCTGTCAAAAGGAAGGACATTAGCATTTTAGTTTTCCTAATGCATTTTTCAGCAGAATTCTTCCCCTTTTGAAACCATAGTTCAGATATATTCTCTGAAGAAAAAAAAAAAAAAAAAGAGTTGCGAGAAACCTGGATATGGAGGGAATATCTTAAATCATTGATCCAGCTGCTTGCAGACACAGAAAGCCATGCAATAAATGTTTAATATGAAAAGCACAGTTCACTCACAACATCCACGGAACGTTTCCCAGCACTCGAGAAACATATTAAGGGCTGTATAGATTTCCAAAGTCAGAGGTAATGTTCAAATACCAGCCCACAAGTTCTGCCCCCTGCTCTACCCCATATCCTAAATATCAGTTCTACCACAAACTTGTGAAGCAAATGTTAGATAAGTAGCCTTTGTTTCACCTTACATTTACAAGGTCTTTCCCAAAGTTAAATCTCTTATTTTCCTTTGCCTTGTTTTTCAAAGATACATAGAGAGAGGAATAATATAAAATCATGTTAGTTTGGAGCTCACTGAAAGGTCACTGGGAATTATGGACATGTTATTTTTGGCTTGGTGCCAATGCTGTTGAAATACTGCTTGTTGTATTTCCTTTCCTTCTGGAAGCTGAGACCTTGTAGCACCCATGGAGTAGGTGCTTTCATTAAAAGAACTAACTCATCTCTATGGGACAAAAAAGAGCTCAAAAGTTTTTAACTTCAAAGAACTTATCCAGAGAGAAGGAGGGAAATACAGTGATGAGAAAGGATGAGATTTAGACAGTTGTCAGAAAGAGACAAAAAAGGCCTCAAAGTTATACACCATAGCTATTGCATTAACACATGTACAACTAACATGAGGCGATTGTCTTTATGTGACCACCAACCCAGAATTCCAGTCAGAAGACCAGAAGAGCAGGACACCATGGGTATCTGACCTCCTTTCTTCAAACATATGGAAATACTTTGAGGGTTGCAAAGCTGTGAGGCAAGAATATTTTGATCATGGAAGGACAATGCAGTGAGCATGTACGCCTCGTGCAACAGCTGTAAATCATTTACTGTGACACACAAAGGCTATACAATGCAAAGGAGCACTACCAGCCTTCCAGCTACAGTTACCCTCAAGCTACATTTAGGTCCCTGACTTCAGTTTACAGTAAAATAGCACTGTGAGTATTTCTCTGAGTCCAGAGTGATTTCTCAAAAAAGAGCTGCAGCCCTCAGAAGTACCTACCACCTTGATGAGGAATTCCAACTGCACTGATTTAACTGAGTCTGCAAATGCCACACTTCCTTTTCCTGAGAACTTGACATTGTTGACTGGGGAGGGGTGTCCCCAGGAGAGTTGATTTACTTTTTTTTGCTTTTTCTTTTCCTTTAAGCACACTGCGAACTACAATGCTTGAGTCAATTAAAGTTACCAATTTACAGTTATTTAATAGTGGCTGGATTCTGAGGGGGTGTGTATCGAGAGAAATTAACACTCAGTAGTGTAGAGAGGCATCTGCATTAAGTGCCAGACAAACATCCCTCCCATGCAGGAGGGGGAAGGCAGCGTGTTCACTGAGAAACCAGCTTGCGTGGCTTTAAAAGCAGAATTAGTCATCTTTCCTCTGCTACATAGTACAAATTTACCTAGGAGTTGGTGCCCAGTTTCTAGGACATTGTAAACCCACACACTTGTTTAGGCTACTCTTTTGCGACATGGTGACTTCCAGTAACTCCAGCCACTGGTTGTTTATTCTTGACTTCAATTTGCATTTTACCACAATCCCCCTTCTTCTGCTGATGTATGTTATAAGGTACTTTTCATCTGTAAACTAAATAAATAAAATAAATAAAATAAACTCAAAAATAGATCTCTAAAAGAAGGGAGTTGTGCTTTCTTGAATGGGCTTTACTGAAAACCAGTTTTTCCTGGGAACAACAGGGTAAGCACTGGAAAGGTATGATTCAG
The DNA here is from genome assembly GCA_013400055.1 of Nycticryphes semicollaris. Lineage (NCBI taxonomy): Eukaryota > Metazoa > Chordata > Aves > Charadriiformes > Rostratulidae > Nycticryphes > Nycticryphes semicollaris. Next base: position 47,459 of record VXBJ01004534.1, read on the forward strand.
CATAAGGCAGAATCTGTGGCCTTAATATGCCATAGTAGTTAATAAATAAATCAATTAAAAATATAATGAGAGTTAGGTTTATACCTAAGTAAATAAAATACTTGGATACTTCGAACTGTCTTCACGATATTCTGACCTTCTTACTTTGCTTTTAATTGTCTAGAACTCCCCTACAATTACCTAGAAACCATACGAGGAGAATAACCAGGCATCCACAGTAAAGATCAGATTAGTCCAACATCTTTCAAGAATGGTTTAGAAATAATTGATTCTCCTTTGGGACCAGGGAATGGAAAAGAGGCCCTCTCAAGCTCTCTTTCATCTTATTATCTTGTTTATTATATTATCTTGTAGTCAGTTCAGACTTGGCACAAAAGAAAGCAGACTCTGTCACACTTTACATCTCCTTTGCTACTCTCAACTTACACTCAGAGAAAAGCAGTTAAGACTACAATTCTTTGATTTTGCTCTAGAAGAGAAACCCTTTAGGGGCAACTAAGAATCAGTGATTCTTGTTGTTAAGTATTATGTTTGGGGTTCATACTCCACATCTAACAGCCATAGCCTGCTGGCTGGAATGATTGGGTGTCTCGATATGAAAGCTCAGTAACAGGCATAGCTCAATATGGGTGTTTATCTTCTCATTCAGAATGTTCCTCCTGTTCAGCGCAACTCAGAAGAGTTGCAAGGTCCTGAGTTATGCTGTGTCCAGAGAGAAGTCCAAAGAGGGCTGCTGGGTGAGAAAAATAGTTAAATGATATGAATTAAGAGCGACATGAAAGGACATTGATGGGTGAAGAGAACAGCATGAGGAGGTGTAGCAGAAACCATGTAGAGACTATTCTGTTGCTGACAAAATCTGGAGGGCTGAAGTGGGTGGGTTGGGTTCAATGCTCTGGAAGAAAAGACAAAAATACTGCCTTTATGCTGTTGGGGAAATTTTATACTACTTGCCGTTGCTCTCACTACTAATATATAGCTCATGGAGGCAAATGTAAGTGAGTTTCAGCCTGTCCTCCTGGGTACAGATATGGCAGTGGAAAAAGAGGGAGGTTCAAAAGATGTCTGTACGTCTGTAGAAAAACCCAAACCCCAAAACTGCTTGCTGCTGCCATGGTAACAACATTTATAATAGAATGAAAACATGAGGTACAGATAACATTTTCTCTGCTTTTGACCTATTTGCTTTTCCTATAGTCCCTCACATCTCATCAAGGTTAGACTTGCCTGTAAGCACCTCAGCCCAGATGATTTTCCCTCTCTGCAGGGTGTCTGCACCTCCTAGAGAGCCTACCCATCAGCCCAGATATCTCCTCAGGGGGATTCCTTAGCCATCCTGAAGCATTTCTACCTATGTACCTTTAATTCTGCTGCAATGAAATCATCACACTGTGACATTCCCCTTCTTGGCACAGCTATTTCTTGGCTACGCTTCTGTCAACATGTCCTTTCCTTTTGANGCTTATGTATAGGGAGTTAGCTGAATCAAATGACACAAAAAGAGTTCACTTTTGCTTAAGGATGTTGAGTTAAGGTACCTCTGTATCATCAGGCCTTGAAATGCTTTTGCCTATGTTAAGTCCAGGAATAGGACTGGGAGGCAGTCAAGTGGAGAGAAGCAGCAGAACTGTGCAGAGGCCAGGGTGAGCATACATCTACGTAGCTTTTTCTTTGACGCTGAAAAATTGGACCTTAATGGGAAAAGGGGCGTCATCACATGATGTGATGTGGCAATGTGACCCACAGCAAGGGCAGGAAGCAGCATCACTCCTTACCGTCAGGGCCGCATCAACTTCGTGCCAGCAACAGCCGCATGGCATCCCGGCAGCACTGATTTGTCCTGGCACAGGCAAAGGCCACCAGGAGTGAAGGACAAGAGCCAGGATGGACCTTCCCGTCTCTGAGCATTGCCATGGGGAGCTCCAGGGCTACTCTCAAACCTGCTTGCCCTTCATGCACTGTTCCCCAAGCTGCAACACCAGCTGTAATTAATCTTCTTTTACACACCGCTCTGATCTTGCGGCAATTGATCTTGCAGGCTAGAGAAGATTTAGGTAACTCTTTTTCAATGAAAATATCATTGGAAATCAGCCTGAATACTGTCTATGGGCTGGTGTCCCATCTCATTCAAGACTCATCTTCTAAGTTTTAATGTCACAGGGTATTTTCATTTTCAGATATTTTTTTTTCCCTAATATTTTTTTAACCTACATGTGGAGCTCACTCTCCGTTTCCCAGCTGCTGTAAGAGGTTATTTGGGCATAACAGGCAGGGCAGCCTCTTTCCCTTAATCCAGGTCTGTTTAATAGTTGTCAGTCCAGCAATTAAACCAGAACAAATAAAGGTAGCTAGTTAACTTGCATTATGATCAAATTTTATTCCACAACATAAAGGTGTTAGAAAAAAATGTTTCTCTATTTAACTACCTTATAAATTTAATGTTGGCAGAAACACGTCTAAAAGTTTAGGATGAGAAAAACTACACCGACACTCTGTAAATGCAGAGTTTGTCAAAATTGGAGTAAAATTAATTTATTGAAAAGTTTTAAATAAAACAAATTGAGAATAACTCCTGAAAAGTTGAAACTTCATTTTGCTACATTTTTAAATAAAAATTTTCACTTTTTCTATGCTTTCTGATATCCTTTAATGTTTGGGGTGGGGATGATATTTTTTTCCTTTTTTTTCCTTTGAATGAGAAAATAATGCAAGAATTAATAAGCTGACAAGTTTTGTTCGGTTGTTTTAATGTTAGCTTTTGTGATGAAAAACTAATTTGTCTCATAGCTAGAAATAAAAGTTGAAAGAAAGAATGAAGTTCTCAGGCAAAATTTTAAACTAGACAATGATATCAGAGAAAGCAAATAATTGCAAGGGCAAAATTTCAATTTATGGTTACAAAAAAACCCCAAACAGAACCAAAAACGATGTGTTCATATTTCTGACATTAATGTGCTGTTGTATTGTTGTTTTAGGGAAAGAACATAAGCACGTGAGGTGCCAATTCTGGGGGACAGAGTGACAGGTCAGATCGAGTTGTAGAGAGGGATAGAGCTCATGCGTGCTAAGGCAGGAACCTGCCTCCTGCTTCTGTTGGGAGACGTGCTGCTGTGTTGGCATCTGCTCCTGCTGTGCTCCTGCAGAGCCTGTTCACATGCCTTTTGCAGGGTGACACCAGGTGCTGCTGTGTTACTCACCTCGCAAACACACAGCTTTTCTTTGGTTTTTGGAGAAGAAGACCTGCAAGAGTCTGACGGAAGCCCTTTTGCTCAGACTTCCCACCGTGGGTTGCCCTGTCCCTGTTTTGGCCGGCTGTTTTCTCCACCGGCTGCCTGGATGGGTCTGCAGCGCCTCCCGACCCACACCACAACCTCTACAGGAATTCACCATTTCCCTCTCAGGCTTAAGGTGTTTCCCCAAAAAACATCGCATCAACCGGATCTGTCTTTTCCAAATGCTGAATCTCTTCTGACTGCTTTCCTGCAGTTTTCTTGCGCAAGAGAAGAGACTTTCCCAAAAGCTGTTGGCATCTCTCGGGAACAAACAGATGTTGTGCTGAAATCCCACCCTCCTCAAGCCTGCGTGGCTGGGTGTGCACAACCCAAACATTTTTCCTCCAGCTCATGGATCACCTGCCTTCTTTGCACAGACATTTCTGCTTCTCATTGATTTCACGCACAGTTGCCATGTTTCTTAACTTTGTTTTATTGACTAGTTTTGCCTTTTTGCATCCTGTGAGAATAAGCTATTTCAGGAGCTACACAGTGTAACTATTTTTATATCAGGATCTTTTCCTCCACAGCAGGGGAGCATCCAGAAGACAGCGGTAAGGAGGCTTTACTGCCCATGAAGTGCACTGCAGCAAATTTCTGTGCCTGTGCTCTTAGCCAGGCCAAATGAACATTAATGTAATTTAGCCTCTTTCTCTGAAGTTTACATTAAGGCCCTTTACATCACGAGCAAAACTGACTAAAACTGATACAGACATTTATGAGCAGTTATGGTTATCTTCCACCGGCTGACAACTTGTTTTACCTCCTTAACTCAATTTTGTGTCCAAACTGTAAAGGAGGCAGGGAGTGCAACATTTTGCTTGTAGCACTATGGTGAGTTTAGTACAATTTCTGACAGTAGATCTGACAGACTATTTAGTTCACCTCAGCTGGGAATATACAAATTGTCAAGGGGTTCAGTACCCTCTCATATAAGTCATTTGCAGTTACACACACATTTTTCCCATTGAAGCAGCTCTCTGGCTTTGCTGCTATTTGTGTGGTTATCTGGTTTTGGAAGATGTTCCATTCATTTTGATGACTTTGGCAAATGTTATCCTAATTGCTTGTCCACGTTCTGAGGCATTTTCATGAGCCAGTTCTCCTTTTTTTAAATTTGAGCTGGATGTTCTCATTCAGTGGTACAAGACTTAAAAACACTTGCTGAATATTAACTATGGATTCCTATAGCTCACTCTGTTCAGATTTGTTGTTGGAGTCTTTTGTATGGTTGAAAATCAGACAATCTAACACTAAAAAGGTAAAATTACCACACAAGCAGTAGGATAATACACTATTTTCTAGTGATTTCATTCCACATGATGTGTGACATCATACCTAAAAGATTGACAGCCACTAAACTCTGTACTCCAACCCAATTATACTAATGTAAACCTGAAGAGGAGGCTCAGCCATTAAGTAAATTGGCAACCTGTTTCTTTTCGACTGTTCTCAAAGTCTCTTTTACAGACTCATGCTGCTGAACACTGGTCTTAAAGCTCATTGCTTCAATCACTTTTCCTCTCCTTCACTTCAGGAGTGCGTTTTTGAAGCAAATCAGCTGCACTTACTGTACTTCGGCTTACAATGTGAGGAAGTCTCAGAGCACAAAACCGATCTCCCTTTTAGATAAAATAAAAAACAGTAAAACCTGGAAGACGTGGTGAGAAGCAAACCTCAGGTGCTGCAACAGCCAGGGAGTTTTAGCTCAACTTGATGAGAGCTGGTCCAAAGTAACCAGCTCAAAATGTGCACCTCAAATGCGGGAGAGATGTGGGGTCCTCAGCACCATCTGTTTTGCTCTGCAAGTACTGTCCTGCTTGGCTGCAACACTTGGTAATGACTGAAGAAGTCAATGTTTCATGTGTTTTGGCGTTGAACTGTAGATGCCAAAATTAGATATTAAAAAAAATATCAGGGTGGCTCTGCAGACATGGCTACTAAAGGTATATAAAAAAATAAAGTATGAAAAATGTGCTTTGTCCACACACAAGTGACTAATCTCAACAAACAGAATTTTATGGGAGTAACATCATGGCTTCTAATGCTTGGGAAATCAGAACATATAACCTTACAATCCCTCTGGTCTTAAAAGTTACGAATTTATTTAAAATATCATTTTCATTATACTGTTGTTGTTAATACATGTGTGCCTGGGTTTCTACGGGTGGGCCAAAAATATCCTAGGGTGAATAATAACTGTTTCCAGAGAACAGTCAGAACTGCCCTGACATCAGCAGAAACATATCGGCAGGTGGTGCTTGCAACGTTGCCTCTGGCTGGGTATTTAGAAAGCATTATGATATTACCTATTGCTGTAGAAGATGGTACTTAAGGGATACACATATGCCTTGGCCAGTGCTTTGTTATGGCAGAGACCCCCAGATGCATAGACCCTGCTCTGAAGAGTTTCCAAAACAAGAAAGGAGATGTGGTGACACTGGACAAGGGCTATGGTAGATATTTCAGCAGCTACTCAAAATGCCACAAGCCTTTGGAGAAAAAGTGCCCAGGACTTCTTTTAGTCCTGGCTTCGTGCCTCCTCTTTAACCTGCAAATCCTTCCCTCTTGATGGATTTGAGGGGGGCTGACATAACAAGAAAAAAATTAAAATACATTGCATTTATCTACATAGCAATATCTTTAATTATGTAACATTTGGTAGTCATCCTTCCTTGCCTTGCTGTCTTGCTAAAAATAATTCTAGTCATCCCAGCAAAACCCAGAAAGAGGGTCATGAAGTTTGGGGACCTAAGCACACAAAAAGATTAACAAGATGAACTAATTCTAATACACTACTTGTTAATTTGAATAGTATTTTACCTAACAAATAAGTTCTTTTATCAAGAAGGCATTTTTTGGAATGACTAATGAGTGAAAGGGCTAAAGACACCAGACTCTATCAGTGACACTATTTATGGAATAGATATTGTTCATCAGGGCTAACAGCTACAGAATGGATCTTGGAATGAATGCTTGAAATAATGACTCTGTTACCAAGAAAATTACTCCCAAAAGCACAGGAAGGACAAAGGGTATTGTTGATTTTTATTTTAAATTTTAATTATGTGTTTTAACCATCTCTTCTCTGCCAGGTGAATCTCTGTCTTTCTCCTGTCAAAGCTATGATATCATGCAGCAGCTATTACACAGTAGTTGGTAGTTTTCACAAGATGCCAGCTGTTTCATTGTAAGAATAAAAAGATATTGGGTACCTGCCAATTAAATAAATGGAATTGCCATTTTCATTTATTGCAATAGCCAGCTTGACATGTATTCATAATGTTTTTTTTGTTAATGTAGATAAAATTACAGTACTGGCAAGCAAGAATAAGTGTTTTTATGAGCAGAATATGTGTGTTAAAATATTCGGTCTTTTCAGCGGATTCACAGCTGTTTTGATTTCAAAATGCAAGTTTTAAAAGATCGGTAATGTGCTGGTGTCTCCTACCTGTCCACAGACATAAGATCCCCCACCCCTCTGCTCATCTTCTGGGTTTTGGTGCATAATGATCAATAGGAAGGAGGGTTCCATGGACATATTTTCCCACCTACTTCCTATTCCTGCTTTCTAGTTAAAATGCTGAATACAATTACAAACCCATTAAGCAGTGTTAAAATGCACTAATATCAGAGTGCTCTTTTTCAAAACTGGATCACTTTACAGCACGGCCAATCTTCCTTTAGTGTGCATCAGGAAGGCTTACAGAAATCAGATATAATCAGTTGCAGCCTGTTTTTAAAAAAATACTTCCTGTAGACAATGAAAGGCATCATATTTCTGCTACCTACACAGATTCTACCATAAGCAAAAGAAAGATTAAAACTAGTTATTAATCTGTTGCATTTCACATCAAAATGTGATGTTATCTCAAATACAAATGCCTTATTCCCAAGCTTGAAGACTGTGTGCATGGAGACTTTTTTGTTTTTGGGACAGAGACATAGGTTTATGTCAAAGAACATTTGGAGGCAAAGAAGTCTGTGAAGGGATCAGTGAGTCTTGAAGCAGGAAAGAGAGTTCAAATATGGCTCTGTGCAGTGCTCATTCATGTTCTTAATGTCCAGATTAAAGAAGGTGTTTAAGGAAATCATAGTATTCAAAATAGTCTAGTGGGAAGTGTCCTGTCCTTGTCAGGAGGGTCGGAACTAGATGATCATTAAGGTCCCTTTCAACCCAAACCATTCAGTGATTCTATATTCACCGTGAGAGCATATAGAGCCTTCCAAAACCAAAGGCCCTTTTCCCAGAAATCCACAAAACCAAGTCAGCTGGTATCTCCTGTCTTTGCAGCTCATCTTTGCAAGCCTCACCAGGAGCTGGTGTCTCCTATGTTTGAATATATATTGGCCTTGAGGAAAATAAGCAAAAAGGGCAACAAGGAGAGAGGGAGCGAGACTGTGATTGTCCCTAAGCTGATGCTGACACAGTAGACTGCTTCACACACCCTTGTATCACCTGGGCTCTGGGGTGCTTTACCTGGTATACACCTTTTCATGAAGAAATGACCAAAATGAGTTAAGCTAAAATGAACTCCGTTTGAACTGACTATTTAAAGTCTGAATTACACTTTCCTCAAGGGGCTGTAGTGCACTTCACAACAATAGTAAGAGCAACTGCCAGGCTTAAGATGCTGAGCCACAACCAGAAATCTCAGTTTCTCAATAATTAGAAACATACCCCTTTAGCAAAATTAAAGACAGAGGCAAGAAGCAAGCACAAAAAAGTAAAACTATAAAGCAAAGCAGACAGTAATCATTTAATTCATTTTAACTTTGCATTGTTTTGTTTGCGACCCCCTGAAATACTTATATAGGTGCATTTCACTAATATCCAAATATTCTTGAATGTACAATTACTCAAGGTGTTTCATGTCAGGCAGAGAAAAGATGGTTTTCCCCATTTCACAGGTGGAGAGCTGAGGCAGGAGAATTCTGTGATCAAAACAAGAATGAGTCCTCTGGAGAGGCAAAGTCTCCAAAAACTACCCTAAGCATTGACTGGCTTTCTTCTGCTTCATGGCTATCACTGACAGAGATAAAATAAATACTAATTGAGTACTAAATTGGTTTAAGGTCACAGAATTTGGGTGAATTTTATAAAAAAAACAACGAAGCAAATAATTTTGATTTGCCCTTTCACTTTTATAGTCCTTAAGATGCATTTGCTTTCAATTGTCAATGTTTTTTATGCAGTTCTGAGAACTAGTGTATATATATATATAAAATGTGTGTAATATGTATTATGTATTATACATTCCTCATGAAATATTTTCTTATGCAAGATTGTAACTCAAGGAAATGGAGAGTAAAATAATATAATTGTACATCTATATATAAATAGTATAAGTAAAAAATAGTTAATTTCTATCTATTTCTCTGAGTGTTTATGTACGCATGACTGTGTATATTCTGAACTTGTAAAAAAGAAATCTGTGAAAGTTGGCAGCAGTCTTTTGGATACAGGTGAATGAAATGCCATTTGAGGTAATTACAGAAATAAATGGCAACTAATCAACAATTCATCACAAAAATAAATTTGTGTTAATGTGAAGATAATGGAAAAACTGGAGAAAAAACAAAGCTAATGCACAAAAAAAAAAAAAAAGATATAAAAGTTGTTATTAGTCAATAAAATCTCTTCCCTCTTTCTTTCCTTCCACCTCTCTCTGCAAATACTGCCTTCCCAGCCCTGCTGTCATGTCCTTGGTGAGCTCTTGGCAAGGAAGCAGTGCAGCTCCAGCTCTCCCAGCTCCCTGTGCAGGGCAGCCTGTCCCCCCGACTCAGAGACCCTGAGACTTGGGAAATTGCCCCTTGGGGGCTGAGGGTGGCAGGAGGCACTAGGAGGAGCAGAAGGCTCTTCAGATCTGCCTCCTCTGCTCTTCAGACCCTCTAGCCAATCTCTTTACAAGAGACCTTTACTTCAAACAAAAAAAAACAGTCCCTTTCCAGGTGTCTCCCAGCTGGCTGGTAACCCAATATCCTAAGGGTTCATGTACCTATTTTTCTTAAATTTCCTCAACTTCCCTTTCCTCTGCATCAACATCTGGCATCACCCTAACCACAAGCTTGAATACCTCTTCAGCCGTGTTCAGGCCTATTTTTCATTAGCAGTCAGGCTTTTGTTTTGAAATCACAGCCATTGTAAGCATATTTTCATAGCATTCAAAGCTCATAGGCCTTGATGAAGGCAGGACTTTATTACTCTTTCTACATGATTAAAGTTGCTTATGTCATTTGAGGATCTCCAAAAAATAAAACGTCAACACTTGACATCTCCATTAATTTCAGGGGACTTAAACTGGTATAAACATAACTTGTTATGCCACGATGTCTCTGAGAAGTTCACTAATTTTAAAGCACTGTGAGTAGTGAAGAGATTACGCACAAATGCCAACCAGTAACACTAACCTAACTGCACCTTCTTTTCTTTCATTTTCAGCATAACTTTGACAGTGCAAACTTTTGCAACTAATGCAATCATTTCTGATGGCAGACGATAGCAAAATATCCTAGCAAATACTTAGGTGTTTGTTTGGGTTCTTTTTCTAAGAGAACTTTTACAGGTTGCAGGCTATAGGTATTTGATTTAACACCACTATTTAAAAGGCCGGGATGATACAGACAGCTTCTGTGAGAAGAGGATATAAAGGAGGTAGGTAGCTGATGGTAACAAATCTGGGCCTGATTCTAATAGTGTGAGCTGGGGGCAAGACATGTCTACTAACTCTACCTCAGTTACCCAGATGTTAAAACATACTTGTCCTTTTCGAGGAAGTTAAGATAAATCCACTTACAGATGGGAAGCACACAGTGACTGTCTCAGAATAAAATAGAAGTATATTAACATAGACACAGCATGACATCATTAGTGTAAATTGGTAAAACAAATGCTTTTGACAAGATTTTAAGATGTGACTAATGGTTCTGGATGACTTCTAAGTGCTTTGCTTTAAATCCTTTTAAAAGGACTGATTTTCTAAAGGTGAGAGCTCAGTGTGAGAAAAACCCCCTTTTAACATATCTGAAACCAAGCTCTGTGCTTGAGCTGAGTTTTCCAGAGCCACTATCTATGAAAATGCAGATCTTACTCCTAGTTGCTCCTGAAAAGTCTGATACGAATGTTTGCTGTTATTTAGTTACACAGACTCAAACTTACCATACTCAGGCAAGAAGTAACTCAAGTTTTCCAATGTATTTGAAGATCTTAAAGCAATTAATATGAGGTTATCACGAATAAAATCCAGTGATTCTTTCAAAATATATTTTAGGGCTGCTGATCTTATATTTCTTTCTTTCCTATGAACTGAAGAGTCTGCTTCTACTCTTCTTTGAAGTCAACGGGAATTTCATCACTGTCTTCAAGGACGGGCAAATTAAAGCCCAAATTTGCATCTGGAACTATGCAATGTTCAAGTGGCATACAACTTGTCACCACAATTATAGTAATTTTAATCAACCTCATTTGCTGTTTGCTTCTCTGAGATTTCCAGGAGAATTTGCTCAACTGCACTTCAGTGTTAATATCTCTCTACCCTTTCTGTTTTACAAGTCATGCTTTTATTCTGTCATTCCTGCTGCAGCTGAACCGGAGCATTTTAATAAACCTCTTGTTACCCACATCTTCTATCCATATGTCATTGACTTAAGCAGAGCAGTTTGTCAGGTTAATCTTTTATACATTTTGTGTTTAGACTATTACTTAGCTGATCCATAACAGGGGATTATAGTCAGGGATAGGAATATTGAGTGCTTTTTTTTTTTTTTTTCCCCACGTGCCTGTCTCCAAGACAACTAGATGGCTGTATTTAAAAGAGCACAAAGACCAGAACGAGTAGCTCATCCAAGTCTTTTAGCAAGTGAATGCTCTGTGGTTTTGCATTTTCAGGCAGGCCTTTCACTCTATCCCCCTGACATCTTTTACCTCGGGCTCCGATGGGTGGGAACTCCAACTGGTAGCTCAGCTGATAATTGCAGCTATTAAGCTGCTGCTAGTGTAACTCCAGTTCCCTTTTGTTTCTGGTTTTATCTAGTCTAGCTGGAGAGTTTCTCTACTGATAGTCATGTTTAAAAGCCACAATGATATTCTTCCTTTTTCCCCTTTCAGACAGGGCTGGTGATTAGGTACATCCTCTTGCCATTGCAGCCTGCTTGCAGTGATTTTGCAAAGCACACACTAGCTTGTGCTTTCTTCTCTGATTAAAAAAAAAAAAAAAAAAAAACCAAAAATAACCCCAACCAACCCACCAACCAAACAACTACAAAAAATAGTAAGTAAATAAATAGCATGTGGCCATAACGAAAGATCCCTGGCGACCATAAATTAGCAATAGAAAACGCCCGGCAGCCTTGTAGGCAGTCCGTGGGCTGCAGCCTCAGACAGACCACTTGCAGCTAAGCAGAGGTTGCACCTCACTTCTAACTAATCATGATCCAACATTAATCTGAACCTGCTTCTGAAATTCAGCTCAGCACTCCTTGGATTTCCTTTCCCTCCTTGGCTCCGTTAGGAATAACACCGTGCACTGGAAATGCAATGTTTGAGTGGTTAAGCTTCATTGCTTCCATGTATATTTTTTGGCCTGATAATTACATTAGGGATGTAAAATGCATAATGTAAGGTTCCTGTGAGAATTTGCCTCTGAACAAAGTGCTATCACATGTCATGGGGGTTTCAGTGTGTTCAGTGTAAAACCCCAAACCTGTCCAAACAACATATTTAGATGGGCACTGGGAGAAAGATTATGCTGTTCAGCTTTAGGTGAAGCTCACTGCAGTCCCTGCAGATAGCTGTTTGTGACACCAGTGCAATGGCAATTTTTATTAAGAATATTTAATTCCTTTAAACATGAGAGGCACAAATTTTTATGATTCAGATACCTTTCAGGGGTTTCATATTCCACAAGGATGAAATCTGGGTATGAACTCAAAAAAACCCAGCAAACTATTTCCATCCTCTCCCTAAATGATTTATCTTGCTTCATTTCAAATAACTCCTTCTGTACTTAACCGTCTTTGTGAGTTCCACATTACCAAATTCCTCAAAGGGGAGAGCAAAGTACCCCAGTCAAAATTCAAACAAGATTTAATGTGCTGGCACTTCTGAAATTTCACATCCACTTCATATCAGTTAATCTAGCTGTGAAGGTAAACTTCTGCTGTTGCAGACACCTTACTTGTACAAATCTTGACCATAAAAGTTCCTATAAAAGGGATTGTTGTCTTAATGGAATGTGCAGGAAAAGTAGTGGCAATCTGCAGTCCAGAATTTTAGAGCAGTAAGATAAGAGCCTGAGTTGTTTGTAAGGCTCAGCTGATTTTCTTTTAAAAAGCTAAAATACATTAATTAAATGGCCAGTAAAATGAAGTAATAAATGTAAACGTATGAAAACTAACTCCTACCAACCATTCTCACAAGCTTTTCTTGCTTTTCACAGCTAACATTAGTGGAAAAAAATAAGCAGTGTTTAAGTACACCAGCTGCAATAAAATGTTTCTGGGGGGTTGAGATGAAACAATGAAATTGTACCATCAAAAACTGGTTTTGACAGAAAATGCATTTTGTAAAAAGGTATCTCCCTTCCTGTTTTCCATAGAAGGTATTGTTTTTCTCTCACATATATCCAGTAAAATCTGCATATCAAAAGGTGTTCCTTCAAACAAAATCTTTCAATCTCACTTTAAAGGGGAACAAAGATTTTAAGGAAATCCTGAGACTAATAAACAAACACTTTTTAAAAAAACAAAAACAAAACCAAACCCAAACAAAATTCCTCCCTATTTCTGACATCATTCTGTTTGGGAATAAACTTATTCCCAGCTTTTAGTCTAGTTCATTAAAAAATTAAGTATATAAAATCAGGCCAGTTCTTCCCATTTCCACAGCTTCTGTTTCAGACCCCTGTCTGAGGGAGTGCAGCTCTCTCCTCATTCAGCAGAAAATAAGAAAGCTGAAACCAAACCTGAAAATAACCTGAGGCAGGGAAAAATGAGATAAAACTGACAGAGAAAATAAATAAATAAATAAATGAAAAATAGAAAGACAGGAAAGGATTGTGCCTGGCTTTTCTTTCTTCACTCAAGATGATATAAAATAGGGGAGTGAGTAAAATAAAGGACATGAAGGGAAATAATGGGGGAGTCCTTAGTTAAGCTGTCTCAGTTGAGCTGCTTAGTTAAGCATCTCAATGTACACACTATGGATGGGTCTGAGCTGAGCAATTCAGAATCAGGATGGGGCAGGAGATGGGCTATTCCTAAGAGGTCAGCGGTCCTTCAAGGATGTTCTTCGGCATCTGTTTGGACAGAAAACAAAAAAATTTGCTGCCCAATCTCATTCATTTTCTCATCCAGTGGAGGATGTAAAAGGCTCTTCTTCCCTTTACTGTTGCCCACTCCATCTATGGAGCTGCTGGAAATTGTCATGGTCCACAAGGATTACAAGCACAACAGAGTTGTGGGTGAGTCTTGTAGTAAATAAAATCTTCTCTGCACTGCTCATTATTTTTCCAGTTTCTAAGCATCTTTAGGCATGTGGCCTTCCTCATCTACACAAGTGAACATTTTGAAGACTTTTCCCTCTTTTATGTGGAGCTCTGAATATATATGTCATTAAACATTGGAGCAATTTAAGTCAATGGCCCAAAATCCCCCGTATTTCAGAATAGTTGGGATAAAAAGTTATAAGCATATGCACATTTATTTTTTTTTTTTCTTATAGATCAGCAGTAAGAAAACATTTTTGGTATCAAGCACCACCATTTTCATTATTCTATTCTCCTTTCTCTCACTTTTACAAAGAAGTGAAAGGATTGGGGGTTTTTGTTACAAGGTTTTACAGCTGGCATCAAGCTGAGTAAGGGAAAATTCATACTGAATACTAAGTAAAACTTTCTGAAAGCAGAAGTACTAGGCGATGTAATAATATCCCAAGGGAAATAGAATAGTTCCATCAGTTTAAAACTAGACTGGACAATGCACTAACAAATATTCTGTGCAGACAATTCTGCATTGTCATGGGTGTGGATGAGGGGATCTACAAGGTCTTCTCCACATGTAATTTCTCCAATTCTGTGAATCAGAAAAATGTCATGCAGTTGAAGAAGCTCAGAACCGGAGCAGCACTGAGAAACACAAATCATCATTTTATTCTAGGATGAATGTTCAATGGTGTCAATTTGTTTATAGTTCATAGTTTCTATAGTCCTAACCTCCAAATTCATGTGAACAAAAATGAGTTTTCTAGTTTCACAAACATACATCACCGACATAGTAAAATCAGGGCAAATGGTCGTTAGTGATATTTGCACTGCTCCCTTTCTTCTAGCGAGGATCTGCTCCCATTGATCAATGTAGCTGAACTGTTATTTGTATACCTAGTGACTCACTGCATTATTTTAAATTAATTTCTATTTTATCTGTTCAATTTTCCAGTCATGATATTAATTAATCATTACAGAAGGATCACACTGAACCCCAGAGTCTCTTAATCTAGGTAATTCTCATTGTTTATCATATCATGCTTTTAATTATTGCTGTTTAACTTACTTCAGCTTGAAAAAAGCTGTTTTGCTCCATGACCACTTCATGTAACAGCTTCTACAGCTGTGACAGTTGTAAGCCTGGAAAGGATGCGACCAATGCACCACCTTCCTTAGAGCTACCAGCCCTAACTATTTGTCAGCAAATTCATTTTACCTCAGTGACCTGCTGGTCAGAGTGGTGCTGAAGCACATCGCTCTGAATGACAAATGAGGAGAAACAACAAGGGTAGAGATGTAGCCAGTAGGTACATGCAGAAAAAAAAGCTGCTCATTTGTCATGAGATCTGCTAGTCAAGTTTTCTGCAAAGCACTTGAAGAACTGGGGCTATGAGCTTGTTTCAGTGTTCAAAATTAAGTAGCATCTTGAAATGGGAAAGAAGTTTCCTTTAAAATGATAAATTATTCTAAATTTTCTGCAAATCCTGCATTCTGTGCATTCAGAAATATTGAAAACATGAATGCAAAGAAGAGTCTGTGCAGAGAAAATTAAATATCTTAACTTTTGTTAGAAGTCATGGAAGTAGAAAAGATCCCAGCAGTTTCTCTACGAATTAGTTTCTGTCTTAAATCCCCCAATTTTAAGATTTTCAGGTAGTCCTGTTTTAGTAACTCATCAGTACAGAAAAGCATTTCATAGTTCCCGTTTAAGTGTAATAAATCCAAACTGTAAGGAAGGGAGATTGAGAGACTGATTGATGTTGCTGTATTTATCAAAACACTCAATCTGGTACCACAAACACGGGACATTAGTCATAAGGGACAAAGCGACATAACCACAGCCTTGCCAGAGCCGAACAGGCTGAAGGAGGGGCAGCACTATTCCCAGTCCTTCCAGTGTAACAAATGTCACTCTGGAAAACTTGATTCTTGCTAACTTTTTGCTAGGGGTGTGTTCCTTATGTGCCTTGGAACTAATCGCTCACCAGTTTTAAGAAGTGTCCCAATATACAAGATGACCTTACAGCCTTGATGGCAGAATATCTTTCCTTTCTCAGCCATTTGTACAGACCTCTACCTGGACTTGAAACATGCTAAATCGCATATTAATTGCAATGGAGGCTGTTGAAGTCAAATTCAGATTTCTGGAATGTCAAGTTCTCGAACAGTAGGTCCAAATATCTATAAGGCACCAGATCCCATCACCACATAAGCTTCCCTGCTTCCTTTTGCCACAAAGACTATTCAACATTCTTCCTTTCTTTCCCCCATAAAAATATGTAAAAGCCTCTGATGACCCAAAAAGTTCGCTATTGGAATGTAGCAAAAAAATCCAAAACCAAAAAACATCCCAGACTTCAAGACCCTGACAGAAGAATATTTCTCATTTAAAATAAGGGATGTAACTGCAGGTAAATTTGTAACTGTACTAGCAATGGAAATACCACATGGAAATAAGTTAATCTTTCAGGTAGTTAGGACTGCATACAACAGAACAAAACTGTCAACTTAAACGTTACCCAGAAATCATCTTGATGGCAGTACATGTCGTGGAGCAGAGATAAAACATTTTGTCCCTGTACAACATCATATTATAAGAAAGCAGCTTTATCCAACAAGAAATGCCATTTTCAAATGTTCTTACACTAAGCACCAGGACAGCATATTATAGTAATCCATATTTGAGGCAATAAAAACATGTCACAAGCTCCACATCTTGCAGGAAAAGCTCCAGTTTTCACGAAGTAACACATAATTAAAAGAAACAAATTTGTCAACATTTACTACCTGAATATCCACGAAGCTGGTAAAGAATGTGGACAGACTATATTTTTCCTTCAAGGACACTTAAATGTAGTTGCACTTTTACCTGTTTGGAAAAAATATGTCATTTCATATTTGGGTCCAGCTGTTCAGTCTAGCTGGTGGCAGTAGTAATGACATAGTAGGAACTAAATAATAATAATGCACAGGGGAAAAAAAAAATTACTCTTATCCAGAAGCAGAAGGAGAGAGAGAAAGGAAAATAAATAGAGAGCATTTTGAAAGAATATGCAATTAATTATCCAATATTTTTTCTCACTATTTTACAGTACAAATAGCTGAAAAAGGTTTGTATAACCACACCATTAATGCTAATAAGCTTGTAAACTTGAGCACTGTAAAACAGGGATTTGAATACATTAAATTCTACTTACATGTTTGACAGGATGCTAAAATCTGGCTGTACTACATCCTGTTATGAATTCACACATTACTCTCGGTCAGAAAACCCTGACACTAACCTCCATTGCTAATTGTAATGGGTATGGGTTATTTCAATAATAAAATGTGCATGCTTGTTAGTTTTCAGAAACAGTCTGTGGAAAACAATTCCAAATCTAAAAATATGGAAATAAATTAATACATTTGCATTAGGAAAATATAACATCCCTGAAAGTTTAATGAAACAGTTTCAGAAGCATTTGAAAGAAATTATAACTTCCACAACTGCAAATGTGAACTGAAATACAAAAGATCAAAGATTTTAGTGCTGTGTATTATGCACAGCTACACTGAACTTTTCACCTAGTAGCTGAATGAAAATAAACCTGTTTTGAAGTGAGGTGTTCTTCCCAAAGCTTTCAAGCCAAAATTTGCTCAGAGCCAAAGACTCACCTGAAAGCCCCAGTATCAAGTTAAGCTTTCGTCTTCTTTACCAAAGAGGGAAGGCAAACAGGGAATGATGTTTTAGACCTGTTTGTTTACAAGAAAGAGAAGTTAAAAGATCAGGACTTAAAAATAAAACCACACGCTTTTCAGTTCTCATGATAAAATCATCCTGCAAAATGTTACATGTGTGCCTGAGGATTTTCCTTCTACAGGACTTGTGATTTATGCAAAAATGCTGCTGTGCTGAGGTTTTCACCTTTAGGGTGATTATGCTTTGAACTGAAACTAATGCAAAAGATATTAGCAGTTGACAGAGGAAATAGCAAACATTGATTACGGTTGGCTTAAGGAAAAGAATGCAGTAACGATACAATCATAGACAGTGATTCTGCAAACAGTCTTGAGAAATCAACTAGACAATTCACCTGTCCCAAGGCAGGATGTCATTCTCATCTCACTCCTAGCCCACACTTGCCTAATACATTCTTAAAAACATTCACTGAGTGTGTATTCTTCAGTCTTTCCAGACTACTTCTTTTAATGCTGCACTGTTCCTAGAAATCTTTTTCCAAGTGCTTAGCCTTATATCCCTTTTATGTATTTGCCAAGGACACAAAGAAATTGGTTTTTCCCTTTCTTTTTACAGCAACCTATTACACATTTAAAAATTGTTACCAGGTCTTTTTCAGACTTAGCAATCTCATTTCTTTCAAAAAAGAAAATTGTATATCATGCAATGTTGTCTAACTTTCATCATTTCTACTACTCCCACTTGCACTTTCTGTAGTGGGTACCTGTCTTTCTTGCAGTTCTGTGGCCAAAACCAAAGAGATGCTTGGTTGAGATCTTAGCAGAGAGTCCCAAGAGGATTTAATTTGTTTTACAGACTATGCGTACTTCTGTTTATACACTCTGGTATAACACTAGTTTTGTTCACATCGTGATGTTAAAAGTTTCCTGGCTAATTGTCCTTGTTTTTCCCTGGAATATACTAGCTGAAATATTTGTTTCCTTATATTTTAATTCAGATAAAAAAAAAAATTATTATATTTTGCGTGGTCTTCTGCTGGAAAATTCTCCAAGTTGCCATGAGTTCAGAGATCAAATCACATTACTTACATGTTAACTGACCCATTCTGTGTTATATTGGTTTGCTTTTTGTTCCCACACTGCAAAACTATGGCCGCTGTGTATGCTTACAGACTGCTTTAATGATAAACTCAGATGACTAGACTAGCTCTTGCAGTCATACTTTTTAATAATAAGATATTTCTATGTTGTGAGAATAATTTCTGAGAGCTCTGAATCTTTTAAAAAATATTTGCTATTCAGAAATAGTGGTGACTTTGAACAAACAATATGAAAATTTTGTTTTCTTCAAATTCTATTTTTTTACTCATTCACAACTCAGGTAAGTGTCTCATCTACTTGCCACATGTCTCAAGGCAGCACTTAAACATTTTTCCTCATATCCCATTGATCTGAGTGAGAATGACCTGACACACTCAATGCAAATCTTGGAGGATGAATGTGAGGGAACAACAGCCTCGGGAAGTCCCACAGTCCCTATTATCACTTCTTCCTCCACAGGATGGACATCCCTTCAGTGGCCTCAAGGATAGCTGGAAGACGTGGTCCACAGAACATCAGACACACACCAGCCTCCACAGAGCAGAATGGGGCTATAGCCATGCTGTACTTATACATTAGACTTGTCTGCTGCAGTGCCTCTTGCTTCCTGCCCTGGGAGAGAGGACCTTAAAAGGGATACAGCAGTTTCTCAGCACACAGTCGCAGCAAGCCTGTAGCCTCACCTATTGCAATCCCTGTCTCTGCTATCTCTCTAGAGATTGGGATGACCAAGTCTCTGGGCTACACAAAGAGAAGGAGCGATGAAGAAAGTCAGTAACTCATCGTATGTGCTTAGCAAATTTATCAGCCCCTGCCACTCCTCTGAGCTTGAGCAGGCACTGAAGTATTGTGGGGCTTGGTACTTACATTTCCCTTCTTCTTTATTTCCTTAATTTAATCCTCCAAAGGTGTACAATCTCCAGTCTGAGTCATGTGCATTTTTTTATACTTCTTAAACGAATGGTGAAGCACTTATAATAGATGGATTGTAAATAAAGAGTAACAAGTACAGTGCATGAACAACAGGATTCAATGAAAGCTTATAAACAATACTCTTTTTGCCAATATAGTTCATTATAAATATAGGAAATCAGGCATTTTGCAAAGGGATTTTTACACAGAACTTTTTCTACTAAGAAATGCATCCATTTACCCAACACGGTAGGTGAACAGTTTAATTTAAATTGAAATAAAAGAAACAAAGCCAAAAGTTTTCTATCTGAAGTTAGACAGAATCTGGATCTGATTTAGCCCAGTGGATAACACTATCACTAGGAGAATGACCCTTTTTATTCATTTGACATACAGAAAAAAATAAGTGACACTACGGGAAAAAAAACCACATTAATATTTTTTTCTTCTGTTCTCTCAAAGCTTCATGAATGAGCTTTGAAAGACTGATGGATTATGACTGCTCAGATTTGCCAAACCTGGAGATTTTCAGTGCAGGGTACTCTAAGGTTTTATCTATATTTGTATGTATTTCAGCACAATAAAAGCAGATCAGTGGATCAAAGCCCATGCTGCTGAACCTACATCTGCACCACATGTGGTCCTGGAGCTTTACTTTGGACTAAATTTAGTCTAGACTGAATTTTACCGCTACACATATGTTTTGAAGATGTCCAAAGGCCCAGTCACTACTTTAGACCCTCATGATCCATCAGAGGTTCGAGCGGGCCTAGTGCATACCTCCAGCAGGGCTTTTTATTTCCTTTCCTCCTAATGGAACCTTATGGGTTTGCCCTGGAAAGAGGACCAATATGCACTATGATCAGGGGTTTCATTTCAAAACCTCACTGCTCCATACCAGCTTGTCACTGGGGATGCAGCCCAGACAGTAGAATCTGCAATTAGGCAATTTCAATGTGTTTATTTCCAGCAATCTAAAAAAAAAAAAAAAAAAAAAAAACCCAACCAACAAACCCCAAAAAAAACCCCCACCACAGTAACAGCTGACTTTCCAAAGTATCTCTGTTCTGGAGGAATGCGTGCTACTGAAACCTTGCTGCAAATTGCATTTCTGATTTCACTGCTACTGAAGGTGAGTATCAGCTGATCTGAGAGTCCGAAAAGCCCATGATCCCCACAGAGGGGCAATCTTCCTGCCAAAATTTACCTTGGAATTATAAACTTTGGGAGAGTGACCCAAGGTTTCTAAACATGGGAAGGAGACTAGGAGACTATAAGTCATGAAAAGAAGCAGAGGTTACAAGCTCCTAATTGCCTATGTGAGACTATAAAATCACAGCAGTCCTAATTCAGCCTGGGTGTTCCTGGGGGTATAACCTTTTTGCTAGAGATCTGGGAGCTACAGTCAAATCAGATCTGGGGTTCATAAATTATCAAGTTTGCATCACATGCTGCCTCAAGGTCTTGGGTGTAGAGAGGATTTACCAGTGACCCAGTTGCAAGCCCATGTCACAACACTGCAGATCGTGAAGCAGTCCTTTGTGGGAAGAAATATGAAAAAGCCTTTGCTCTACAGGCTCTACAGCTTTGGAAAAATTGCACTGAATGTAGGAGGTATCATTGAAATATCAGGTTGACATTTTCTAACAAAACACACCTTTCTGACTATTATTTTTATTTTTTATTCTTTTTATACTTCTAGAAGTACAGTAATAGTGAAAAAAATAACTAAACAAAAATCACAGCCAGGCTCTGCTTTTGAAACTGTTACTCTGGTATATTCCTAAAAGGACCCAAATTGTACATTCATACCATTCCTTTGCTACTTTAACTCCCCACCCGCATACAGTATGCCAAGCTGTTCCTGTGTAGTGATGTGTGGCTGCCTGTGCGCTGTATGTCTATATTAATCCACAGGCACATATATATGTAAGAAATGGCTGTGATGGTTACAGCCAGGGAAGGGAAGTTTCGTGTCTCCACAGAGCTCTGCGGGGCGGGACTGCTGAGAAATAGTCCACAAGGTTCCTTACGACAGTCAAGTTCAGGAACTGAAATTAGTAAACTGCCATTTATGTAGAAGCAAAATGAATTATTCAATCTGCTGTGTGGACTGAAAGTCTAATTTTAAAAGTCTTGCTTGCCTAAGAAGCCCTGTGGAAAGTGTTCATTAAATGTAAGGCAGTACTAAGCATTACTGCATCCTGGATGTCTTGGGAGGGGTTGTCTGATACTGACTGCAGTGGTTAATTATCCCATAAATTATGAGTAACAGATGAACAAGAATCAGTTTCCCTGATTCATAAACATTTTGGAAAAGCTGCGAGCCTCCTCCTTATGCCATATCCAGAGCATTTTTGCAGGGACACTGCTGGGCTCCCTAGCAAGGTTGGCTCCCAGAGAGCATCCAGCTGCCTTGCAAGGAGAAAAGCCCTTGGCCAGACCCTAAGCACTGAGGGAGGAGGGAGAGCCTCGCTCTGCCCTGGAGTTCTGTTCCTGTTACCAGTGGCCAGGGCAGGCACAGAGGCTTACAGGGGCCAACCTGTGCCCTAAGGGTGAGGAAGGGTGAAAGGACAAAGGTTTGACTTTGACAAGGCTCTACAGAGTACACCTGAGCATCCCTTATCACCAAACTTCTGCCTAGCTCAGCATTTCCCTGTAAGATGCTCCACTTCCGTGCATCAGCATTTTTCTGACACAAAAATATTTCCCTGAAAAATTTCTGACTGGCCAGTCACTAGGAAGAGCATCAGGAGTGGAGTGATTATCTTTGTGTGTATCAGCTAGAGAAAGGGGTAATTTATACATTGCATGGCAGTTTGTCCTCCAGCCACTGAATATATGAAGCAGGACTTCAGCAGTTAGCAAAGCACCCTAGCTTGAAATTAAGGAAAGGTGACTTGTTTTAATGCTTCTCTGTGATGTAGGGGCCTTTTCTGCCACCTTTATGTCATGACTCAGTCTCTTGTCCTGTGGAAAATGCTGTGCAAGTCACCCACGAGATTCTTTCCAGGCTAGAATCAGATTCTGTGCTGTAAGAAAGAGGTGAAAGAAAATAATAAAATACTGTACAGTACTTTCTATTTTGATTGGCTAGTTTTTAATATGTAATGCCACTCTGAAACAAACCCAAAATACTATAATATATCCATAGAATACAAACACATATAGTCATCGCATCACTCAATCAATTATTTTCTAAGTACATATGTGTACATGTAAATAAACATTTAGATTATTCAGATGAGCAGCAGGCTCTGAAAGAATTTTGAAAACCTTAGCTAAGCAATGCCTGCTTTAGTAAAAGCCACCAGATGCATGTGGGAGGTGCTCCAGTGAGATCAGGTCCAACCATCTTTAGTCTATTTGCTCATGAATAGCAAAAGAAGGAGATTTAAATCTTCATTGTTACTTCAGTAGGGTCTAATTAACTTCCCTGATTCCTCTGAGAAAAACAACCACTCCCTGGACAAGCACACATGGATAACATCACCCAATATCCTGAAGAGCTTGGGGATTTTCAGTGATTTCAAAAGTGGGGTCGTTTTTCTTTTTCTCTGCTCTCAACCCATATCATACGTCTTAGACAAGCACCACAGGAAAAAAAAAACACCAAAACAAGCAGGATGACATTCAGAGATGTTTGCATGGCTCACGATTGTGAGGTGCGGAAGATATCTGTCAGAGATACACAAACCGCAGTGCCTGGTGAATCACATTAATTCTCTGGTCCTTAAGGTGAACACTTTTCTTCCTTTCCCTCCACGATGCGCTGCTGGCTCTGCTAACAAATTCCTGACTTCATTCCTGGCTACCATTTACCTCCTTGTGCCAGCATCTGCTGTGCCAATTGCAAGAGCATCTCCATTTGAAGGGAACCAAGCTGGGAGCTGAAAATACTTGCCTGACAGCGCAGTTTGGCATGTGTAACTGTACAGCTCAACACATAGGCCATGTTCCTCAGATCTGTTTTCTTTCTAACCTACTTTTGGGTAAGAAAATATTCACCTGGAAGTCAGTAGTGCATAAAAACTTTCAAATCAGTCTGGTGCAAGGGACTTACAGACTGTGTTCAGGGTAGGGCAATTCACCAGAGAACCTGACTTCAGGCACTGGCTGCTGCAGCTCCTCTTTCCTGCTTTCCACTGCTTCTTGTGCAGTGGAAAGATAAGCATTTTTAGAGTGTTCACTAAGGACAACTTCACATGTAGTCTTACATTTTACTGCTCTTAAGACCCTTGGCTGCCATAGAAAGAGCAGAACTACATTAATGAGCCTAATTTTAGAAATAATTCTAATTTCATATTCCAAACCTTGAAAAAAAACCAATTCTGTTCATAGTGTTGGCTTAAACTTTACCACAGAAGCAGTTCTACAAGGAGAAAATAGTTCAGAAAGCAGAGCTTGCTTAATGATGATTCACAGAGGTGAATCTTTAAGATTTTTTTTTTAAAAAAATCACACAGTTAAACTGTCTTGACCCCAATATTCTAAACTTTTCATTTTCAGCAGGGTTTGACTACCCAACTGACATTTCGTTGTTACTCCCCTTTATACCTCACAGTGATGATTAAGACCCAGAAGCAATTAATTGTCTTCTTTTCTACTTCCTCTTAGTCCCTGCCTTTACCTAGGAAGGAATCCAGTTTCAGTAAGGCCTCTTTTTAAACAGATTGGACATGCACTTGTTCATAGTTATTCAGGCATTCCCCAGAACACGTATCTTAATATCTTAAGCCCACTCATATTAGGCAAGACCTGAAAGCCATACATGGACACACTTTGGCTGCAAAATTCGTCCTCATGACTATTGCACAAAACATAGGCCTGTGTCAAAATGACCACAGCAAGAATTCAGCATGCTCGGAGCATAGCTGGTGGGCTGTGTACCTCAGAGAACCTCTGTTGTGATTCCCTCCCATGGTAAAGGCTGTTTGCCACCTTTGCACCCCTCCTTCCATCTCAGTCCTGCTTTAGCATCACAGATATTTGGCTGCTCAGTTTTTCTGATGTAATTGCACATGGAGCAAAGCTGCAAGTCAGATCACAAGTGAGCTGTATTGAAACACAGTTGTTTTCTAAAGGTTTTTCCAAAAAGGGGTCATTTAAAAAGTCCTATTTCCAGCAAAGTCCCTCAGACAGTTGTGAAAACACAAATGAGGAGAAAGCAAGTTGTGATATAAGGGTGGGAGTGACAGATGGGGGAGGAATCTTGTCAGACAGCTATGCCACCAAATTAAACCAAAAACTACACAAATCTGCAGCCCCAGGCACTTCTCCACCAGCTTTTCACCACAGTGGCCCTGAAGCAGAAGTCAGTGCCAACTCCCCAGCCGGGTGCTCTTAACAACATATAGAAACACAAGCTGAGGCACCTTGGGAATTTTCAGGTTGATCCGGAAAGTCGCAGTAAATTTTAGGCATCTCCTGGTTTAGATAATATAAGAAAGAAGATTTTGGCTTTCTGGGATATTAACTGGAGAGAGGTGTTTACACTCTGTGGATGGAATGGGAGAGATCTGGACCTTGCTTTTTTACCAGACCCCCTGAAATCATTATTGGACCTGGAGCAGGATTACATCCTTATTTTCATGGAGGTCCACATACCAGATGCCATGTAACACACCTGTCCGATCTGTCAAACACTCTTGACTGTTTTAAGAGCTACAACTCCTAACATTTCCTATCAGCATGATCTCTTTCTTCTTTTCTTTTAGCTTTTGATGAGGTATTTTTTGCTTTTATTTTTGATATTTTTTTTGTGATTTTTTGGTTTGGGTTGTGGGTGTTTTTGTTCTGTGTGTTTGGGGTTTTGGTTTTTTTTTTTGTTTTTTTTTTCCTCAGGAGAGGTCTTTCTATACTATTCTAGCAGAAATAGAAGTTTGGTCATGTGGACGGATATTTAGAAACAAAAAAATGTTATTGGGCTCATTTTTCCCAAGTTTCCCTAGAGGCTCTTTATGTAGGTATCTCTATTTGACTTCAGATGTTTTCTAATAAAATATCTTTTGAGAGGGGCTATTTCTATTGAAGTACATATAATTTCAGATATTGTGAGCATTGACATCCTGTCTTCTGATATGGCTTTAAATGGGAACCATTGGTTTCCACTTCTGACTGAGAGTTGACCAGCCTTTCTCTGTAAATTATTTTTTCCTCTCTAACAACAACACCAAATGTGACTTTGCTGTATCAGAAAACTTTGGAGGATGGCTCTGTAGTGCTGCTGCCCTTCTTTACATAAAAATGATCCCTTAAACAAGCCTGCTTACTCACAACAGCCTCTACAAGTGTGGCATGCTCATGCTTGCACATTTCTTACCTCCCAGTTTCTGCATTTCAGTCTGCTGGTGGGGTTGTTTCACTGCAGAACTTTCCTCCTCCACTACCTTCAAACAATCATAATTTCTTTTTAGTAGCATTTCATCTACATTTAGAATTACTGTCTTTCTAATCCTTGCTCTTGCTGGAGTCAAAGCACAGACGTGTCTATAAAGATAAGAATTTCAAAACATGAGTTACACAAGGAGAATATTTTTTAAAGTCTAACTCTTGTGTTTTATGATTAAATGAGCTCTGAACTCTTCTGAGGACATGGGTAATTACATTGGAGGGTAAGCTCTGAGTCCCTTTAAGAATCTGGGAAAGATTGGCATAGAGGAAAAGAAACAAGAATTTCTACATGAACAAATTTCTATTATTTTATTCTGGTCTCTACTTCACAGTAGCCAGGAAATAAAAGAAGATAAGAGCAACAGAAAAAGAAGAGAAGACATGACAGTCAGAAAATTATCAACCATCTCATGAATGTGAATCCTGTGCAAGATATTGACTCACATTTTTCTTGACATCCCCAGTTTCTCAAAGATCATACCTTTATGAATGAGGAACTTTGGTAAGTACAGACTAGCAACTGTGCATGTAATGAAATTCAGAGATAATTAATAATATAATTACTGTTTACCATATATAATGCCTGATGCATAATTTATGCAGAAAGAGATAGACTTTTAAGGCCAAGATGTCACTATAATTATGTAGTTTGACCTCCTGCTTGACTCAGTCAATACAATTTCACCCAGTAATTCTCTCCAGTACCAATACCTGCTTGAACTACAGTCTTTCAGAGAAATCTCCACTCTGGTTGTCAAAGTTCCATGTGATGGGCAGTCTATCTCATCCTAGCAAAAATCTTGTCCAGTTTCAGACAGTGGAAAAAAATTATAACAAATCAAAGGAAATTTATGTTGAAAAAACACAATTGCAATTTATTTTTTTTAAACAATGCTGACTACAGTTCTACCTTGAAATTTTTTTAAAACATAGCTTCATCACGTTGATTTTTTTTAAGAAATTCTAAATTATTTCCTACATATCATTTACCAAAAAAAAAAAAGACATTTTGTCAGAGCTTTTGTTACTATGTTACTTCCTTTGAATTAAGTTTTCCCTTCACAAAAAAGAACATTTTTTTTTGAGAACTCCAGTTCTATGATTATTAATAACACAGAATAGTTTAGTTTGGTATGGATGTCAGGAAGTCTTCTACAACCCACTGCTTGAATATCTGCAATTAAAGAATAAAAGTAACAAGCAAAACTCTTGCACCTTTAGAATATTAATATATTTCATTACTGAAGAAGTATTTTTTTTTTCATATTTGCTAAGGTGTCTCTAAAATCTGAAGGCTGGAGTGGTTGTGGTATTACCTATGGAAATTACATTAAAATTTGGGCCCATCAATGAGGTTGGATTAAAACAGGAGATGGTCAGCT
This sequence comes from Nycticryphes semicollaris, assembly GCA_013400055.1. Classification (NCBI taxonomy): domain Eukaryota; kingdom Metazoa; phylum Chordata; class Aves; order Charadriiformes; family Rostratulidae; genus Nycticryphes; species Nycticryphes semicollaris. Next base: position 74,681 of record VXBJ01004534.1, read on the forward strand.
TTGTCTCTCTGTCTTGTACCTGAAGGAACAAACTCTTCCAGAAGGCTATACAGAACCACAGCTGACCTGTGGCTTCCAGAGATCCAAGGCTGACTGTCATGGTAATACAGGTACCTTACTCTTTAGCCTAAATTTTGATGGGACCTTACCTACAACCATAGCCTTTCTCCTGGAGCTGCAAGTAGTTTGCCAGCTTGTGTCCCAAGTAGAAGCTCTAGGTACAAATCAGAGACACCCATGAAGAATTTCCCATGAGGAAAATTTTCCTGATAGGTGAGTCCAGCTCTTAAATTTCCTTCAAATTTCTGACCAGGCATCAGCTGAAGTGACCATCGAACCGTCTTAGATTTGAACAATCAGATTAAAGACAAAAGTTTCCCAAAGTGTTATAATTCTACACACACAGTATTTAAGTTGTTAATATTAAAAACAAATGTTTTTCATGGGTGCAATGCAAGAAAGCTATTGGATACATCTATCTTCAACTCAGTAAAATTAGTACGGAGGATTATGTCATCAAATATATGAACGTTCATATGTTTTTCCAGTTGTGTTACGGATAGCTTCTTTTGTTTGGCAGTGACTATTATAATGTTGTCTTGATTATTTAAAATGGTGTTAATTCTATACTAGCAGAACTGTATATACATGTAATACCTTCTAACCAATTATTAATTAAATATAAATAGTTAAGCTTTGTTTTTCTCTTTTAGACAAATTAAATACCTCTACTTCAACAAGGGACAAATGAAACACATTAGGGTTAACAGTAAAAGGCTAGCATTGTCTCAAGAAGTCAGAGGCAGGATTCTTCTGACCAAATATCAGAGATCCAGTCTCCTCTCAGTCATGAGTCATCACCTCCTAATACACCTATCTGAATTAAAGAAATTAATCACAATTAAAAAATTTGTATTTCTTTCCGTTGCTAAGATAACAAAATCAGATGGCTCCATTGTAGAAATTAATGTTCAGTCAGACAAACCCCTCAGAAAAGACAGAATTTACATTTTATAGGTCCTTGAAAAATGCAATACCCACTGTGTCATTCTGCATTTTACAGTCAAACATTTCCTGATGGTTATTTGCATGCTTTTAAAAATTTGGCCAGATCATTTCCAGTCCTCTTGGCTCACCTCCCCTCTGTGCTTCCTGTGCACACCATGTAGAATGCTTTAAGGTTTTCATCTGGTTTTTACATTTCAGCCATCACTGCTTGAAATACTATGTTTGCATTTTTTTTTTTCTTTTGTATTTTTTAATGTGCTGTCTTCATGTATGAGCTAGTTGAGGAGCCAGGAGGCAGCACGCTTACTTTCCTCTGCAGCTGCTCTTTGAGGGGCTCCCACAATGCGATGCCAGTCATGTGTGGGAGCACTCTAAACCCCTTGCTTCTCCTCTTTGCCTGACGTTTCTGTCCTGCTGATGAGGTAACTCAAGGAACAGAAATGCCTGGCAAAAGCCTCAACCTCCAATATATTCCTGTGCATTAGTATAGAGAAAAAAAATTTCTACAATGCTGTTTACACATTTCAAAACTGATGTTAATTACTATTGCCTTTTTCCATCCTTTGCTTTCTGATATTCTGAATTTCATGATAAGATTGAAGCTTGCCTTTCAGAAACAGTGTGTATATGTTATTTGCTGCATCTGAAAAGCAGGTGTTCTCAAGCCAATCTGAATATTTTGAGCAAATCCCTGCTTTGAAATGCAAATGAATTCGCAATGTCTGCATAGTTTGAGATAAAGCAGTTAACAATGAATTAATCCTTATTTTATGCGGTTCATTATCAAGAGACTATGACCAGGCCAACAATGTATTTGGAACATAATAGGGTCTTGCCAAACAGGTAGAGACTCTATTCAAACTGAGGACTTAACAGTTACAGTGAGACTGGTTTAGGAGCACTGCATAAAGTAGCACAATAAGCCAAATGTTTTGTGTTTTCACAAAAACCTGGTTTGTAGGTACAGTTTAATCATTTTCCAGAACCAAAGTCTTGCAGAAGGTACAAAAATTTCGTTATGTGGAGAGTTTCTAGTAAATTGAGTTTAAATGAGAAAAGGCTACATTTCAGGGGAAGGTGACATTTTAAAATCAAAAGGTAGTTCCAAACCCATGCTATTTTCACAAGAAAGTATCTTGCTTCAAAAATTTGAGTGATTGAGAATAAACACATAAGAAATATTTTCTAAATCTGCTAAGATTTGCTTCTTACATTCCACAAGGCAATGTTTTTTATTGAAGTTTAGTCTTCTGTGCTTCATGGGATCACATTGATGTAGTAACTTCACTCAAGTTCCCATGGCAGTTAGGGTTGATAATGGCAGAAACTGTAAAAAATTAGTAGTTCACATGTATAACAATACTGTGCAGTCCTTCGTCTAAAAAAAAACTGTGGCTAATAATCTTCCATTCTGCTTTGTCCCTGCTGGGACTCAGTAGTGAAAGCAACTCTGCAGGCATGGGAATGACCTGGTGAGCTTGAGCCTGTGGGGTGAGCTACCCAAAGCCTACCACAGACTGGGTTGACCCTTAGCCAGGGATCCCCACCATTAATCCGAATGAAAAATATCTCAGGGGAGAAATATGACTGATGGTTACACCTTTCCTTGGCTGCAATTCAAGTTAGAAGTGCATCCATTCTCCTATCTAGGTATAACACAGGTTAATTAACAGAGAACTAAGTGTATATAAATAGATAAGGGGAGAATTTCCTGAGTAGAACAGGCTGCCCAAGGAAATGGTGGAGTCACCCTGCCTGGCAATATTTAAAAGACAGGTAGGCATAGTGCTTAGAGATATGGTTTAGTGATGGTTTTTGTCAGTGTTGGGTTGACAGTTGGACTAGATGGTCTGAAAGGTCCCTTCCAGTCTAGACCTTCCAACCAATCAATTCTATGATTCTATGAATAGATTGCTGTTATACCAGTCCATAAATCTGTGGAACTGTCATAAGTAAAGGCTTTGTTCATTAGATTCTGTTTTATATTCTGGAGCTGTGTGGTCTTAGCTACTCAGTGTTGAGATGCTATACAATTATTTACTTGAATATAGCAGTTTTCTTCCCATCAATGCAGGCTTTTTTGCTCAGTATGTTTTGGTGACTTATATTCATGATCTCCAGACTACTGAAAAGGAGAACTTCAGTTTTGCCTGTCTCTAATCACTGTAGTACATAATAACAGATGGCAGTACTCCTAAACTGCCTTATTCAACAAATGGTATGAGATCAGACATCTCAATGATTTCATTATCTCTATTAATAATAATAATAATCAAGAACTAAGAATGAATCTTCAACTTCTTATGATATAAATATCTTGGCCTGCATTTTTGGGATTGTTAGCAATTCTGGTTGCCTCCATTTACAAGTCTAGAGAGAAGAGATTTTAAAGTCTTCTGAATTCCAGACCAGACTTAGCAACATAATTTGAAGATTATATTTCTTTAAGGGATATTATGTTAGACTGGGAAAATTACTAGTTCCTTTTTAACACGTAGGCTCTCATCACTTAGCCTGGATTTTTGCTCAGTTCAGGTATTGGTGGATTTTTTCCTTAGAGTTGCTAGAGACAGAAATAAAAAATGAAAATTTTGCATAATGTTTCAGAATAGCAAACAACCATTTTGTTTATGCTTCTGTCATGATGTATCTGAACTAGTTATGCTAAAAATGTATTGACTCATTTCCCCACTGTCTCAGGACACAACTGAGCAGAGCAGCAGTGACAGGAGGAGAGGAAACACATCCTTTCTGTGCTGACTCTTTCATTCTACTCCAGTAATATACTACATAGCTGACCTGAAGAGACTTTGGGGGTCCAAAGGTTTTTGGACTGCCATTAATATTGGATTTGAGGTCTCCTTTCCAGCTAAGAAACCAGGATTCAATAATAGTTGAGCTGAGACCAGGTCTTTACTACAGCCTCTTGGGCTGGCAGACCAATTATTCTAGTCTAAATTGTAAAGCAGCCTGCTATTCTGGTATTGATACATTTTGTGAAAGACAGAGTTGGCACATTTTCTTTGTTCAGAATAACCTTTAAAATATGAAACAAAGGAATTACTTTAAAGAGACTCCCATTCATGAGCCCTGCTCAAATCATTATCTTGCTTCCTGACAGTACTAATGAGACCTAACATTCAATTTTTTCAAGGTCTTGAAGACAGTGTCCTCATGTATGCCAGAAGGAAATAATCCCTTGCTTAAAAATTAATAAAGAAAAATTAACTTAACTTCTACAGGTGCTGTGTCAAAGTCCTTATCTAGCTTTCAAGTATTTCAAAGCCAATCTTTTTAAATTTTATTTCAACATATTTTCATCACTGATAGCAGAAGTAAAATAATTACATAGATGTAGAGAAAAAAAGTGCTCAACAATGCTTCAAAAACACTTAAACCCAAGTTTTTGATTAATATTTCTTAAAGACACTGCATATGCATGTATCAGGCTGAGACAAGTAAGTGTATGTGAAAGGGCAGCATAACTGTCTGTAAACAGCATTCAGTGATTAAAAAAAATTAAAGTCCACTGATTGTGCTGAATTTGAATCATAGAATGGTTAGAGTTGGAAGGGACCTTAAAGATCATGGAGTTCCAACCCCCCTACCATGAGCAGGGACACCTCCCACTAGAGCAGGTTACTCAAAGCCCCATCCAGCCTGGCCTTGTGCACTTCCAGGGATGGGGCATCCACAGCTTCCCTGGGTAACCTGTTCCAGTCAGTGCCTCACCACCCTCAGAGTAAAGAATTTCTTTCTGCTATTTAATCTAAATCTCCCCACTTCTAATTTAAAGCTGTTACACCGTGTCCTGTCACTACACTTCCTGACAAACAGTCCCTCTCCAGATCTCCTGTAGGTTTCCCTCAGAAGGCGGCTATAAGGTCTCCCCAGAGCCTTCTCTTCTCCAGGCTGAACAATCCCAGATCTCTCAGCCTGTCAAATGGAGGTGTCTGTAGGTGCTGGAAAAGCTTCAGGCACAATACACTTACTGAAGACTTATAATTAACGCAGTTTACCAATTGAAGGAATTCATGGTGCTGACATGAATGCTTCATTGCATGCTAGGAATCATTCATGTTGGTCTTTTTATATATATACACACATAAACAAAAGGAACAGGACTACCTAAGTCATCAAATTTCAAATGAGTCATGCAGGAGGAGTTTCAGATACTGACAGTTTTTAGTGGTTTCTTTCTTCATTCCTTTAAGGAAGCCCTGGGTGTCAGCTCTTTACTCCGCGGGTAGCAGACCTATGATACTCTTCACTGAAGAGTGATACGGAGATTACAAGATTTCAAGAGGAAACTAAACAAGTACTTGGAAGAAAGGTCTATTGAGGATGACAAACTACAATGGGCTCAAGATATTCCCCAAATTTAAGAGCAGTCAGAATCTAGAATAATATTTACAGGCAGATTTATGTAGGTTTAGTCATTCTTATTCTTATTCTTACTCTTACTTTTCCTCAGGCATGCTTGTAGTCATTGTTATTTTGTTATAATTACTTGTTTGCAAGCTGTAACTGATCACTTTTGTTATGTTGTCTGCAAGCCTAGAAGTACACTGTATGGGTAACCATAAATAAAGACCATATTTTTTGACCCTTCAGTTAAACTCTACATTCTTTGAAAATCAGACACTCACTTCCTCCAGTGCAGTTGATGCTAAGCAAAGTATTAATACAAGGATGCCTCGTCTTGTAAAATCCAGCCAATGAACAACTTCACAGTCTAAATTGTCCAAACATTAGATGGTTTGTTGTGTCCTCTCTATGTCATTACCTGTTCCTCATTACTTGTCATGGTTTGAGCCATCTCTGGTCTGAGTCAAGGAGGTTCATATAGACTCAGGGTATCAAGATTAGAGTCTACTCTTCTTTCTGAGCAGCCATGGTCTGAGATGCTTAGAACACATGGTATCAACCTGGCACCTCAAAGACTTCACATGCAAGATGATTCCTGGTGATAGCTGGGTATTGTTTCCAGCATTACCTTCCTAAAGACTACACCTTTGGCCACTCAACAACTAAACCTTTAACAATTTGTGTGTGTTCTGCAGGATGCTCTTGACCGACATTCTTCTGTCCCTGCATTTAATAGCAAGGTTCAAGTGCTACATCCTAGACTTGTTTACCCTGTATATTTTATTGGGCAGGCCCTGGAGACACTCATGAAGCTCTTCGTGTCTCCCCCAACAACCCAGCCACACAAGCTCAGCTGCCGCACAGAGGGCTGAAACAACCAGAGCACCCCTCTGCAAAGTGGCTATGTGTCCCAGAAATGGGGGTGCCTGCAGTCAGCGGCCAGAATGGCATTGTTGTCTTCTGAGACTGGACATAGGATAAAGTGAGCCTGTGGTCTGTACATAGATTGTACCTAGTACAGTCATCCTAATAATTTTTTTTTATATGTTTTGTCAATGCATGACTCTTTTTTACCTTTCTACTAACTCAGATACAATTAAAGACCAATTTAAGAATCACACTACCCTAGCAGTTCTCCAAATTTGCACCTGTTTTCTCACAGAGTAGAGCTAGCAGTTTCTCTAGATGTCCAGAAAATAAATCTGTATTCCTTAATTGTCAGAGATCTTATAAAGATCAGAAACAGGGAAAATACAAGTTAAAAGTAGAAGATATTGTGCATCATAGAGAATCTTTGAAAAACTCTTCAGGGTATCTGCTTATCTGAATTTGGTGTCTTCCTGCTAAAAATTATGACTTTGGCATCTACAGCATTAACTGTGTTTCTAATGTCATAGTAAAGAATGGAGCTTTTTAATATGATGCTCTCTAGAACAAGGGAGTTTTTGTCTTAATTTTAAATATGTATTACTTTCCAATGCTCCATGAAAGTCTATAGATATCTCTTCATGTTAACTTATTACTATGTTGTTATTTTTTTGTATATTTTCACTAGGTTCCATTGTGGATCTTCATACTTTCTGATACTTTAATGAAAGAATTTATCATCACAGAATTTATCATTGTGCATTTCTATCATTGTTGAAATGCCTGGAAATGCTTAAAGTATGTGAAGTTAAGCTCATGCATAAGTGTTTGTACATTCATGGTATTCTGGAGTTAACATATATCGGATAACTTATATATTGTTTTGATTCCTTAGCTGAGATTCTGATCTAAAAATCATAAATTCCTGTTGATTGCCCTGAGCTGTGGCTTAGGAAAAAGTTCACGGAATTTTGCTAGTAAAAATCACCTTTGTGAACAAGCACAAAGAATTATATTTAGGACAGTGAAGAATGACTGTGAACAGTTTTAGGCTGATTCCATTCTTCTTACAGAAGATCTGACCAAAACGGGTGTTGGTCCATCCGTCCCAGCTGTTCATTCTCATCTCCAAGCATGGCCACTTCTGTCCATGAAGAAGGTTGCTCAGGGAGAGGAAAATATGAATCAAAGAATCATAAAATGATTTGGGTTGGAAGGGACCTTAAGGATCATCAAGTTCCAAACCCCCTGCCATGGGCAGGGACACCTCCTTCATTATATGAACTCTTTAGACTTGGTCTGCTGTCTAGACAGTGGAGTTTCAGAACACATCTGAAATTTTTTAGATACAATTTTAGGTAATATTGATCTGCATTCTGAGATTTATTGTGTTTATGGAAACATTAGTACATGTTTTCTGATTTCTTATACATTACAAGCTACTATGGATTACTTCTACACTTAATTCAGGAAAAGGTATTTGACTAACACACTTCACTTGGAAATTCATTTCAATGGTAATTAACCTAACTATTGAAAGTCTCTGCTTAATTTTTCTAGTTTGGTTTTCCTTGACTTAAAGTGTTCTATCATTGATTTTTGTTTTACTCTTCTTTCCCAGATTAAACTGTCTTTTACAATATATCTTCTACCTACGAAGATTATTTCACGATGAAATCAAACCACCTTGAGTCTTCCTTTCAATAAGTTAATGAGAACCATGGGTCTTGCAGAGCAAATGTCTTTCTTTGAATGCCTTGTTCTCATTGTTATTTATTATTTCACTAATCTTTGTGGAAAACTTTATCAGTAGTAACTGTATATTTAGAATCACTGGCAAAGTTGTTCTGCGGAACCAGGTTTGACACTGATCCTGGCAGAACACTACCTCAAGGTCTCTCTTTGATGATGGCTTGCCATAGACAGCTGCTTTTTCAGATGACAACCAATTATGTATTAATTTACTGTGTGCGTCTTTGACATAATTCAACACGGTACTTCTTTTACCCCAGGAAGTAAAAAATCCTGGCAGAACTCCAAGCACATTATATCTACCTAGGTTCTTTGTCAACCAAACTTGTAATGTCATCAAGGAATAAATTCATTTTTTTTGTGACAAGACCTGTTTTCCATTAGATCATGTTGGCTGGCATTAAAGATACTCTGATCCTTCGATTCCTTATTCATTGAATTCCATACAACCCTTTCCATTGTTCTGCTCTCACTGGTATCAGAGAACAGACTAGTAGTCACCTGAGCTACCTTGTCTTTGATAAAATACTGACTGCTTCTCATACTTTTTATGAGAAACATGCTGATATTTCATCACTGGGAATCTTGCCAATTTTTCTTTCAATTTCAAGCTACTTAAACTCACTTTCTCTCTCCTAACCACTGGGTTGAAATCTGCTCAGCAATGCAAAGCAAAATGTAGTAAAACCACATTATATCTGACATTGCATAAAAGCCACAAGAAATTGCAAACATTGCTTGACTTGCAAGGCAAAACACAAGGTGGCAAGGTTGACCCGTAATGCCAGCAAACACTAGGAAAACTCCTGGCAACACAGCCCTATTTTTTTTACTTTATAATGAAATCCCCAAAGAGGTCAATTTTGTGCTGTCTGGCTTCATTGCAAACGCTTCACACAATTCTATTGCTAATTCTCTACATGTCATTTCCATACTGCAAATGATTTTCCAGGTTATGGACAATGACCTCCATCAAATCTCCCATCCTAAAAGTAGGAAATCCATTTATGTCTGGTCTGCTTGAAGAAATTGGCCATTGCAGTGACTTTATTCCAGAACAATTAATCTTTTCTCAATGCAGAGCAGACAAAAAAAAAAAAAAAACCAAACATTTTTAGTCCAGAAAACAGTACTGTCCAAGACCAGTAAGAGTGGAGTTTCCCTGCAAGAGCAGAGGCACCATGAGTATGGGAAGACAGTGAAGCCAAGTGGGTAGGGTATTCATTGACCCAGTCCCTATCTCACAACCCTCAAACAAAGTGAGCAGAAAAGGCTGTCACAGTAACCCTAGCCAGCTAAGAGCCCAGATGTCTAGGCATGTCTGTAGTGGCAGGACTGGTCCACGATCAAGCCAGGAAGCCAAATGAACAAGACTGGGTCAAAATCAGCAAGGTACACAGCTAGGTACAACATGCCTCCACCGTTCCTCAGGCCCGGTCCAAGATGAGGGCTGTGCAGCTCCTATGCCAAGGTGGAGTGGCTCCAGACAAAGCTCTTCATAGCCCTTTCTCACACTTTTTTACAAAACTACATAGCTGCATGGTATGAGAGCTGACCATGCCAGAAGGGATGAGGACACAGGGCCTCCTGGTGGGGTCAGTGCTCTTGCAAATAGTTGTGCACCAGGGTGTGCTGTAACAGCCGCTGTGGAATATCTTGTTCTATGACAGACAGTTTCAATATCAAGGCAAAGTCTTACTTATTAGCTAGCTGACATTCTTGTAATACTTCTGCCACTCTTTCAATGAAGATGTCTCAGTGGAAAAAAAAGATTCTTTAGGTCGGTGCCCATGGTTGTCTAATGCACAAAGAATTTGATGTGCTATGTCTAACTCTTGCTTGTGTAATGTGTGGCCGTCACTGGATTTCAGCCAGAGCAAGGAACTCTGTACCAGAGTCCTAAGCTTCTCACTTCATAGCTTGTTGTAATATATGTTAAGAAGGGAAGTTTTGATTGGGATTGTGAAATTTCACTAAAAGTTCAAAATCTGTTTTCTTAACCATTCTGAGAAGCTCTGCTTTCATGTGAAACAGAAAAACTCACATACTTCTATCAACAGGTTAAATTCCTTCTTTCTTTCTCACTGGAAGATTACAAAATTAGGAAGTTAATTCTTCACTAAAAAAAAATTTAAAAAAATTATAATTTTGTAACATAAAAGGATTTGTTAGAGATATATCTGTGATGTGTTCAAGTCATTGTGAGTAATACACTCATTGGAACTGGCCAAGTTACTACTTGTCATCTGAGCTACAATAATGGCTCATTTGTGTGCTTCTTGTCCTTGCAAAAACAAAGTGAAACCAAAGACCAAGTTTATACTAATAGATTTTATTTCACAAATGCAACAGGCACAAGGCAAACAGCTCACATAGACTCATGCACTGTGGATGTCTGATGAGCAATAATTTGCCTACTCGTGGTAACTGAATTAATTGTAATTGTAAGAACATACGCTATTATGTACATTTGATTTTTTCAGTATATAGGAGCATTATTTCAAACTCAGTAAGGAGAATTTGAGACAACCTAATTATTCAAAAGCTTCTGAACACGAGGGTTCAAAAGTGTTTTGACATATTGCTCCTTCTAGATACACATTTTACTGTGGTTAACGTTCTCATAAGCAGATGGTTCACTAACTTAAGATTCAGCAGTATCTAGTAAAGCTTAGTGACCCCAAACTCAAGTGACTGCTTGAAGAAGTCGTGCTCTCTTGTGTCAACAGTAAATATTTTTAAGCAGCACATTAGCCTTAACTCCATCAACCTTGGGTTATCTGTTTTGCTGGCAGTGACTTTCTAAATGCTTTTGGTAAGAACGTACACAAACACCTACTGAAGTCCTTCCTAAGTTCCTGTGTTTTTGCTTAAATAGGCTTATAGGCTTGTTTGTTTACTTCATTATGTCCCAAAATATGAAATTTGAATCTATTGAGGTGAGAGCTTCTAAACACTAAAGAACCAACATTGCAGCAGACTGCTTTCATGATTCATGCAAGACGAACAGGACATTTTAACAGCAGACTATTAGTGGAAGACCAAAAATAGTTTCTGGAAAACAAATATTTTACAGATGTTTGTACTGGGATGCTGAAAAGTCAGTATCTTTGCCTCCCTGTTCCATTGAGAATTCAGGTTCAGTCTGTCATGTTTAAAAACTGTAATACAATTTGTCATTCCTAAACAGTACCCACTTGCATCTGCCTTTTCCCTTTTTGTTTCCTACTTGGAAACTCTAGAGCTAGTTTAATAAAATAATAATGTTCCCAATGATATTGTTCCTGGCTGTAATAGATAAGTGGTGAGCTAACCACTTTAAAACAGCTGTGTTGTATCACTGACACTGTCAAATCTGATTCCAACAGCTTAAATATATGTGTCTGTTTCTTGTCGCATGCATATATGTATATGTATATATATGTACACATATATATGACATATGAACAAGCTTATATGAGTCAACATATATTAACTGAGATACCATGCTCTGTACATCTTTATCAAAATGTACATTACATGGGCACACAAAGTGAAAGATATGCATGATGAACAGATATATTTCTTACACACACACAACTTAGTGCTGGGATAATATTGATAAGATCATACCTCATCACCAATACAAACTCACAAATAGGTAATCACTTAAAATATTCAACATCTTGTCAGTTCTCTGCTTATCCCTTTTTTTTTCCCTTCCACTGCCAATAGTGCACATACCTCTATTAGGCTTGACCACGCCTCAAAAGTTTTGCTTTCACAACTGTGGAAGACAGAATGATGATTTTTATTATTTCAATATTTTTTAATTTTTCTCTTATTTTATAAGCTATAGTCAATTCTCATTTTTCAAAGATACATGCCTTTTTTTTTTTCAGATTGAGAACAGTAGGAGCTAAATGGTTTGTAGGAGCTAAATCCTTGACTTTGCTTAATAGGATTCTTCTACCAGGAAGTGTCTATTAACAGCACCATCTTCAACTGCACTACTATGTATACAAGAGGACATCTCTCCATAGCCACAGTTATCCCTGTAACACTGTAACAAAAGTGTGATTGTGACTGTATAAACCACATCACACTATGGGTTTTTTTTTTGTGGGGATAGGTTTTATTTGCGGGGATTGGTTTTATTTGCTTTTATTTTTAAACTGTAGAAGAACTTATAGCTGCATAAATGTATCTGTGTCAAAGGAGTAAAGCAGAAGAAGGGTCAGTAAAACATTTAAGAATTCATACAGCTGCCTAATACATTGTTCACATAATAGCAATCACAATATCAGAATCTCTGGCTATTTTATTTGAGAAGGAAGAACCATATTTACATGAATATGGATTTTGCATTTGTTTGAGACTTCCTGGAGTCTAACGCAGCCTTGAAATTGTACTTGCATCAGAAGACCTTGGGTCCTTTAGAAAAGAAAATAATATATCTTCTCCCTTTCTTTCAGTAACCAGAATAAAGCATTAATTCAGCTAATGAGCATAGAGCACTAATGCCTAAGCTTTGATGAATCTCATTTCTATGATATCTTCATAGAAGGAAAATGTTATTTTTAAATCCCCAACATAGAACATGAATTGACTTTTTTATTTTATTCTATATTAGATCAATACACCGATTCAGAGCAGTGTGTGTTACTTCAAACAGTAATTTGTTTAGAACAACAGTCGCGTGATTTCTAATCATTATGCATATGCAGTGGTTAAATGTGCCTGTTAGGAGGAAGGCATAACATAAGTTAATATCCATGGAAAAGAAGGTTGATGGAGCTAAGTGACATAGCCTGGGTGTGCAGCGGGGCTCAGGATAAGCAGACAGACCAGCTTATTTCCTTGCTGTTTACATCTTGCTCTGAAGAACAGAAACTGTGATTTAGCTGAGCTTTCTTATAAGCACAGATATGAGGTGACCCACACATATACAACCTAATGGAAAGCAGACTAGAGGTACTGAATTCAAGGAAGATGAAGCAGTTACATCAGCCAACAGTTTTCATGTACAAAACATTAAATACACACAGACTTCATAGGTTACTCAGAACTCCAGTAAAATATCCACTTGGGAGTCTGTACTATACTACACTGGGGGAATAAATATCTTAAACAGGGATGTAAAACTTTTTCTTTGATTATTTATATAAGCAAAATATTTCTTAAGCAAGTCACTTCTTGAGTTAATACTTTATCATAACTATTCTGTCTCTGAAATCTTCATTTTCTTCCTTGCATCAGCTCACTCTCCCTGACCCCCTCCTGAGCCAGAGTCAGCAGTGCAGGCTGCAGCACATATCCAGCTGAACTTCTGCACTTCCTTTTAATAAGGACAGATATGCAGGGAACCAGAAACTGAGTAATCAGTTTACCCAGCTAGAGACAAGCACTCCTTTCGTCTGAGAAAAGCATGTTATTTGCTGAGGTAGATATGGTGTGTCACCATTACTAGCTTTATTTTAGACACATTGTTTTTTACTTTCCTGGTGTTTCCATGTCTCATTTATTTCACATAGCAAAGTCTCACATTTACAGTGGTAAGCATCATATCCTACTTTGGAATACTTCTTACACATTGTGCTTATCAATATTTTTAAATTGCATAGCCTGACTTTAGTGTAAAGATCACCAATGGTGAGTCCTCTTGACTAGGAATTAGCATTTTAAACAATTTTAACAATTTTACAAGCCCGATAATGGGATCAGTGGGATAAATACACAAATATTTCACCACTTCCAGTAAGGATTTCATAATGGCTTCCTCTATGAATAAGTGATTAAGTCAATTTGAATTCATTAGTTGTATTTACACCGTCTGTTTCCTTAATAATGAAAGAAAAATGCGTGGTGTAGAAGTCTATCTTTACACCAAAAGTCAAGCCTCAGGCATTGCTTAGAGACTTTTTCTGGTATCTTGAGAAGACAGCACAGAAGGGTGTATCCGTGGCAGCAATTTGAAATTTGCACCCTCTGGCAGATCTCTTTCCATCCACCCACACTGGAATCATCATTTCCCAAAGTAGACATGCCATCATACGAAGTATGATAAAGACACAGCAGCAAGACCAACAGCAGGGGTGGAGGGGACGGGTGAGGATGAGAGGGAGAGAAAAACCCCACACAGCACCCTCTGCCATTCACCATCAGAAATGTTGTCTGGGCAATTAATTGCTCAAATGCCACAAATGTTCATTGCTTGGTATTTAGGTGTGGCCTGAGCTATTTCTTATAAAAAGAACAGCAGCATAGTCTGCTCTCAGATAAACTCATGTATATTCCTTACTGGGAGGAAATTTGGGCTTGGTTTTCTCTTGGTTTATAACGAGAAAGCTATAGAAGCAGGAAATTACACATAAGAGCACTATATTTCTGTTTCCACATCCTGCCAAAGACTGAAAATCAAACTTTGTCTGAGTTTCTGGACCTTAGCTTGCCACCCCTTGAAATGACTTTATTATCTTTCTAAACCATAAAATAGACAAAGTTTGAGATGCTCAGGTGGTGAATGCTGGATAACTGAGAAGTTATTTTATGAAATTCCAGTGGCAGCTTACCTCTATGAAAACTAAAAGGGCTCAGGTTTTCCAAACTGAAAGCTGTCTACCATTCTGTCTTGATTTACATTTCCTTTCCTTTATGTGCACTTTAAGTGTGATCAAACATTGTCCCATGTAATCTATTTTCTATATGTCATCCAAAGGTGGCACTTTCCCCCCATAAGCTAAAAAAACTTATTTATGTGGCTAGAAACGTAACAGCTGGTTTCACCACAGCTGGTTATTGAGCAGGTACAAAAGAATAATACTGATTTGCAAAACTGTAGCTACAGTATCTCCTCAGATGGAAATGCCTGTATTCATGGTATTTTCACCATGGTGCTAGTCACCGAGCTGTGGAAGCAGCAGTGTTTGCCAGTTTGGATGCTGGTTTGCCCTGGCATGAAGAACAGAGCCTGCACTGCTCTACCTCTTTTTAAACTCAACAAGGTCCACTGAGATTCTAGTATTGATTCTTGGGTGTTAGAATAGGATTAGAAGACTTTGCTTTTGTGGGAATCTGAAAAATAAAAGTTTGAAATTATTTCTAACCTGAATTCTTATTATCAACATCTATTTTCACTTGTTACATTTAACTCACTTTATTTCCATCACATGCATGAAAAAAATAATTGCTCTCTTAGGCGTGCTCATGTGCTTATTCATGACTGCGGAATGACTTTATTCGGAATCTTTAGAATATTTTGCATTGTTCTATCTAATCTCCTACCGAGATCAGTCAGGGTTTTATACCACATCCTTAAAAAGAAGCACAGAAATAATCCCAGTTTAAAATGTCTGATAACTCATTACTGTGGTTGTCCATGTTCATAACTTCAGGGAAAGAAATAATGATTTGTCATGGGCAAATTCTTTTTCTTTTCAAGAGGCTTTCAGTGTCTGCAACTTGCAACTCTTGCTGTAAATATAGCACACTAATTTAAGTACTATGTATGCTCTCCTGTTGACCCTTACTCCAAGATAGCCTATTAATACCTTTTCCGGAGTTCCTGTCAAACCCTTGCAATGCAGTGGGCGGACAGCAGGTGGGCAGGGGTTGGGCATGTGGGAATGCAGCCTCCTTCCCCAAAGCCCACACCAGCCCAGCCCAGTGAAGCCCAGCCCAGCTGGCTGCAGCAAAGCAAAGCAGGAGAGATCTGGGAGGCATCAGGCTGCATGACAGAGATGATGCAGTCCCCTTCCCATGCTGCTTCTACAGCTGCCCTCCTTACTTCTGGGATGCAGGGCTCATTTCTCCAGGTGTCCTTTGTTCATAAATTAGTGAGACCATAGGAGCTGAGAAGCTACAGATTAATAATTCAATATAGGCTGAGAAGTTTACTTCCTTGAACTTCCCTCTTTTTTCTTCTGTTTCAGAGAAACATGATTGTACCCCGGCTGGGTTTTGTGTGGTTATGGAAGCTCTTTACTCAAGCTGAATAGTAGAGTTAAAATGTACCTCTGAAAAATTAAGGAACTGACTGTCCTGAAGGCTTGGGTGCCGAACAGGGCAGTATAGCAGAATGTTCACAGTTTAGGCTAATGTCTTTCTGGCACTCTAAAATGAGGTTTCTAAAAATAATGAGAAAAGAGACAGCGAGACAGTTCATGTTGCTTGTTACTCTAGCCAGCTTACCAAGCTTTTCTACTTAAAAGTAATATTTTCACAATACCTTGAGTTAGTGTGTTACCATGCCAAAGCAGATGAGTTCAGAGTGGCTGACAGCATTTCTGATTCAAGCTCTTGCTTTGGCTCAGTGTAGCTGTGAAAATGAAATCTCACTTTTCCAGAGAGCTGTAGCCCATTACAGCACATTGGGAATGCCTGCCAACCCCTACCTTTGGCTAGGGGCATGTGTTACAAATGTTCTTGTATGTGCCTTACGGTAGGGGTGTACAGAGGAGGAGTATACGGTAGGGGTGTACAGAGGCTCACTAAACACACTCTCTGCTGGATTCTTCTTGTGTTGAGATTGTCTTTTTGTCAATGTTTTCACTAATGAGGGAGGGAGAAGGACAAGGAAGTCCTCATCTGACATCTGGACCCTTGCTTTATACTCCAACCCAATAGACAGGGTATATGCTTTATACAACAGAAACAATTATTTACACTAAAAGCCAAATAAAAGATGCTAGAGAGAGGGAGGGCAAAATTTTAGTAGGAACAAATATTATCAATTATTTATCTGTATTTAGGTCACTACTGAATCATTACTGCAAAATGAATAATGGTCAGGATATCTTTCCTGAGGCCTGTAATGATTGGTTTTATGCAGGTATGAAAACTAGCTGATGCAAACGATGACATTTCATCCATGACTATTCCTATTTGCAAGAAGTTTAACTATAAATATATTTGAACTCAACGGTTTGCACCAGAGATGCTGGAGGACACATAGGTTCCAGACAAGAAGGGAGAGCCCCAGCTGGTCGGCTGAGCTCCCAGCTGGCCAGCTTTGCAATTTTGGGAAAGGCACTTCACATCTGCTTTCTTCCCCCGTTTCCTTTGCTTATCTAAGCACCAGTCTCACTGTGTGTAACAGGCCTCCCATTTGGCCTCCAGTTGTTGCAACAGAACAAACTTCAGCTTCCTCTCCCCAGCCCCTTGCTTTCATTTGTGTCTTTGTTTTCAGGTTTAGGAAAATGTGCCCCGCCTTGATCACCAAGGGTGCGTGTTTCTGGCTGGACCCCCATGTGATGCTCGTTGGTGGACATGGTAAAGAAGAACAGTAGGTCTCCTAGTTACGTGTAAACCTGATACAACCTTGGACACCCCAGAATGAAGTTCTACTTGGAAGGTCCAGGTGACATCTGGCAGCACCACCAGTGGTGGGCCTGTTGGAGCAGTGTACTATGCGGCTTGTGCAAAGGCTCAGGCATAAAGGAATTCCCTGTAAAACTGTTGCAGACCTCTCACAACCAGCATTTCACTGCGTGCAAATACAGAGGGATGCACTTTAACCTCAGTACTCTGAAGCCACTGAGTATCATCCTCTTATACCTCTCTACTCAAGCCTGAGAACTTGAGTAAGATGAAAGCATTTCAGAGGAACAGGACAGACTAAAGTTTCCATTAATGCCTTATATCTTTGCAATAACAAGGAATCCATTAGAGAGCCTGTAGCAAATACATATGCCAGTCCTCTCTCTTCAAAATTTCCTGCAGGCTGCACAATTTCTTTCAGAAGCTGGATTAATGTGTCCCTGTTTTACAATGGTATTTAAACTAATGGTGAATTCACCACCATCTTCATGTGAAACAACAGCATGTTCTGACCTTTAATTACTTTCTCTGTTAAGAAATTACTTCTTATTTCAAGATTGAATTTGTTTAACTTCAGCTCCCAATCAC
The DNA here is from genome assembly GCA_013400055.1 of Nycticryphes semicollaris. Classification (NCBI taxonomy): domain Eukaryota; kingdom Metazoa; phylum Chordata; class Aves; order Charadriiformes; family Rostratulidae; genus Nycticryphes; species Nycticryphes semicollaris. The sequence goes on from VXBJ01004534.1 coordinate 92,561, forward strand.
TGGAAAGTTTTTGACTTACAAAAGGAACAACTTCCAGACACTGGCTGAAAGTTGAGGTTAGATAAATATACATTTGTCAGTAAGGCTGAAATGCTCTTGCCTAATTATTTTCAGTTTCCAAGCATAAGTACGTATACGCTGTGATCAAGTTACTTTTCATTCTTCCCTTCATCTAGCCGAACAGGTTGAGTTTATTTACCCCCTTATTTTCCAGTCTTTCATTTATTTGCCCATCTGTTGCCGAAAGCATTATAATATTTCCAGTGGACATCGCATTTCAGTACTGATGTGATGCAGTAGCTATAACTCTAAGTGTAATTACCCATTTACACAAAATAATGATGCGTTATTGTAGCTGCTGATACCTAGACAACATCAGCTTTTAGGTCACTGATCAGCTTTTAAATGTTTGTAAATACCCAAATATTTTAAAATATTCTCCTTGTTCCTTAGTCTTCTGTTTCCCTGCTCTCTCAACAAGAGACAGGACTGAGTTTGGAGGAAGACTTTTATTTCTTGAGCCTCAAATATTTTCTACTAAGGCATGACTGTTATTTTGCTTACTGCTAAAGATTTTTTTTAAGGCTGTACACGATTTGTATTGAAACTGACTTTAGGAAGAAATGTATTTCTGAAGGGAATGTGTGCCACAGTTTGCAAAATAAAATGGCCTATTCACAGCTGTTGGAATCATGTGCCCAAATACAATTTTGATACACTGCTGAAAATGATTACTTTATGTAGTACACTCTTATAAATAACTTCTCATTCTTTTTTTTTTTTNTATGAGTAAGTCCATTACAGGCAGGCATCACCAAAAGATTCCTGGAACTGACATTAGCTAGACAGTGACTTTGTGTACCAGCTTTTTGGTTCCAAAGTATTTGACTTTCTTCTAATTTATAGTAGAAATGCTGTAAATGAAGAATTTTACCAGTTAAAGGATTAATATTGGTACCCACAATTCATTAGAGTTGAAACCAAATGCAGACATTATAGGAAAAATGGAAACACAGTCCCAAATGTATTAAAAATTCTAAAAACTGAGCATAAGAGATTAATTTGGCAAAGCTCAGTGAGTATTTTCAACGAACACTGTGTATTTACTTCTTTTCTATACCTTATTCTAACTTACTTAGTTAATGAATGCAACAATACTTCTAAAACAATATAAGAGAAACAATACAAGTCACTCTAGAGGAGAAAAAAATACCCAGGTGACCTTTGTTGCCTTAATTCCACACTTGCTGTATCTCACACCATGGAATACATAATTATATTTTCCCATAACTGGAAGATTTCAAAACACTGGACTAAAAGTAGAACTGGACCCTAGTTCAGAGCTCCACCTATAGAATCAGGTTACTTTTCTTATCTCCTGAGTAATTTGTTAGTAGCATAATTTCTTTCATGAACTAAAGGCCATGTTCTGTTCAGCATAGACTATACTGAGTGGATATTAGGCAGAAAGCTCATATTATGTGGTGGGTTTTTTGGTTGGATTGTTTTTCTTTTTTCCTGTGAACACTCTTTGCGTTCTTTTTCCAGTGTAATTTCTCCACTTTTAAATAAGCAACAGTCTTCTGGGTTGAATTCATTACACCTATCTTTAGCTGTCTAAAAATTAGCCCTCTAGTCTAAGTTTGATATCTAAACTTCTTACAATATTATTGCTAGGTGATTAAAATTAATTTTCAATGAAGTGAGTGAATACCCACTTTTCAAAGCCATGAGCAGAATCTTTTGGAATTGAGGAGTATCTTCAAGGGGGTCTTTTGTCTTCTCTTGTTCTCCATTACTGAGATGATCTTCTAAGAGGCAGTCAGATCTACCGGCACAAATAAACCCAGTAACTTGAGAATGAGACACACCAGAACCTATTCAGAAATAACAAATGAAAAAATCAGTAATAGGGAAGCAAACTTGTAATGTAAATGCTTAACAATTCTGTAAATGCTTAACAAAATAGAATACCTGATGCAATCATAGAATCATAGAATGGTCCAGGCTGGAATGGACCTCTGAAGGTTAGCTAGTCTGACCTCCCCGCAGTCAGCAGGGACACCCTCAACTAGACCAGGTTTCCCAGGGCCTCACCTTGAATATCTCCAGGGAAGGGGCAATGTGAGCATGTTTATGAGCAGCCAACTCTCCAGCACATGTTCTGTACACAATTTGCAGTAGTATTTGCTGTGTGAAACGAAGAAGAGCCATGGCAGTGAATGGATTTATGCATGTTGCTGCTTAAAGGATAGGGCACCTTGCATGTGTTGCTACATACAAAGTTAGTCCATCAAGTAGTTAAATCATTTTCTTCCCCTTATTTAGTGCTTCTTACACACAAGAGAGCTCTTGCTCCTTCACCTTATGCCCATACAGAACTTATTATGCGCGCATAGGCCCCTCATTCACTCCATATGCTCTATAGTGCTTTCCAAGAGAATTATAATAATGTGGTTCCAACTATCATGCCAGTATAATTAACCCCTGGTCTTTTTACTGTATTTCGATACACTTGAAATATTACCTACACTTTAAAATCTGCATATTATACAGGCCCTTCCTACAAGCACTTTTGCTTTCACTTTCTCTAGTTCATGTCAAAATAATCACTGACTTATCAATATGCTCAATTTGCAGAGTTAATGGAATCTCCAAGGACTCTTGAGGATCATCCCTTTCATTATTTTTCATCAAATAAATAAATCAAGACGAGACATCAGAACGTCCTAGCACCTGCCCAGCATGCCCATGCTGGGGAAGAGAGAGGCAGTAAGCTTCTCCTAACACAGCTCTGCAGTTCAAGAGGCTCCTCACTGGGTTTTTGGACACTGCAGCTCATAAATCTCCCAAAGCTGAATTTCCTGCTGCTGGTTGCAGTCTGCTCTTTTTTCTGATAATGCACTTCCAGAGCACCATGCTCCCTGCTCCCTTCCTGGGAGGACCTGGGTCCCTTCCCACCTTTCATTGCCGAGAACTTTAGCAATGCAGAAGGTGAACACTGATTTCTCTTAGACTGTTTGGCTTTTGCTTCTGTTCACACCTCATTCAGTCCTGTATTTTGGTAAATTGTGCAATTGCTGGAAGAGTAGTCAATGGTGTGTGCTGTTGGCATCTCTCCAAGTGACAGCTTGATGCCCACCACCAAGCAGCAGTAAGAAAAACGATGGCTCTTTTAATTGCACTGAATAAAGGAGCTCTGCTAAGTGCAGATTTGCTCTGTGAGGACCTCATTTTTTTGTTACCGCTTTTCCAGCCAGGCTTCTGAGCTGATGAAATTGTGCAGTGTAACACAAGGCTTCCTACATAGTCACTGTGATTAACAGAAAAATAAAATTTAAAAAAAATGAAAAAAGAAATAAACATATTTCACTAGAGAAAAAAAAAAGGTGAAAATTAAAGAAAAACCAGGTAAGTAACTCCATTCAGTAATTAATATTTAATTTCTTTAAGCGAACAAAAATGATGCCAGAGTTCCTTGTTCCAGTCAAGACAGCATTCAAAAGCACCAGTGAAAATAAGGGTTTTAATAAACCGATGTACAAGTAACACACTTCCTGCACTCAATTTCTCCTTTTAATTTGAAACATTACACAGCGGGTGTATGTGACAAACAGTAAGAGGGACAGGGGAAAGAGGAAACACGTGCAACTTATTGAATGAGTTACGACTTGATGGCTCTGCACCATTAAATAATTTTCACCAGAATAAATGGCATTGATTATTGACTTAGAGTTATTCTGAGTAATTCTGAAATATAGATAGAAATGAGGGCAAGCATTCTGCTGTTGCTTTTCTAAGGTTGGCTCATGGATACTACCTCATTGCTTTCAGATGCCATCAAGGAAAATTAAAACATCCTTGTCCTTAGAGCTCTGGAAGAAGAATGAGGTTGCCCTTCTGGTCTGACGACACTCTTAAGGAAGGGGATAAAAGGTTCCCCAATATCATCTATTATTTTGTTTTGTCGGGCTTGTTTGCTGGCTTCTTTATAATAACACAGAGGAAAAAACCTTTTGAGTATAGAATCTTTTCTGGGAAAATTTATTTTTTTATTATTTTATTTTCTTTAGGCAAAACTGTATAATGAAACATTTTTCTTTTGAAGACTTTCACTTCTATAAGTTGCCTGCTTTTCTCCTTTCATGGTGTGTCATTTGTCTGCCACCATTTATTTTTGAGGCCAAAAGGAAAAGTTCAAGAAGCAGAGTGATAATGAATTAGCAAAAAACTTTTTGAAAGGGAAATTGCCATACATGTAAACAGAAGCTTGTTTACAATGACTAAGTGGAAAGTCTTTCCATCATTGCTCCCTATCCTGGGTGTTGGTGTCCAGGAGAAGGAGGAGTTCCAAGGCAGATATTTCGCTGTAGTCCGTGGAGGACCCCAGTGGAGCAAATATCCATATTATGGATCAAGAGAGGACCTCATGCTAGCACAGTTGGATGTGCTACAAAGGAAGCTGCAGCCCACGGAGAGCCCATGCAGGAAGGACTGCAGCCCACTGGGAACACAAGGGAATGGTGGGAAAGGGAAGGAGCAGCAGAGAGGAGGCACTGCGTACTGACTATAACCTCTTCCACCCACACTGTGCCCTTGGGGATGAGAAAGGAATCTGGACTTGAAACTGAGAAAGGGCAAGGAAAGTTGTTTGTTTAATGCTCACATTTGTTTCTCACTACCTGAATCTGTTTTAGCTGGTAATAAATAAGGTTTTTTTCCCCAAGTTGAGTCTATTTTGCCTATGATGGCAATTGTTAAGTGATCACCCTGTCTTTATCTCTACCAAAGGACTTAATCATTCTGGTTTCTCCTCCGGTTCTCTCAAGAATGGGGATTGAGAGAGTGGCTGGATGGATGTCTGGTCCTTGGCCAAGGTTAATCCACAACCTTTTTTTTTTTTTTTTTTTTTTTTAAATTAGTTTTGTTACTGAGTTTGTATGTAAAACCATCATGTGTGACAGGGAGAAGCCTGGTGCATCAGCATAGACACCCATTTTTATGGCTGCGTTTTCATCCAGTATTTTAATCTGCCTTAAAACTTCTTAGGCACTGTCTGTTTGGTATTTAGAGAAAAATCCACAAAAGGGCATAGATAACTCAAGGCTCAGAACTGCCACTGGATTCTCGGTCCTAAGTGAAATGCCGGTTTTCCAGCAATGCAAGGAAAGACATGGCTATTGGCAAACAGGAGTCACCGCAATGACCTGATGAATGGAGACACACCTAACCTAGATAACAAATTGTGCCATGTCTTAAAATCTCACAGTGGCAATGACCTGCTCAGTCTTTAACTACACAAACACTAATAACATCTGCTCTGAGAAAGCTGTTTATACTGTCTTCTATGCCTGAAGGAGGGTAAACGGCATCTGTCAATGCCATTTCATACCACCTATTCCAATCATGTTTTACTATCTCCAGTTGAGAAAGCCGAGAAGAAAAGCTTAAATTTGATATCTAACTTTTCAATCACAAAAATAAAGTGGGAAGAACCCCAGTCACACAGCTGTGAATATGCAGTATGCTTAAATATGCAATAGGCTGCTCAGGCAAGACAGAGATTCTTTGAAGATATGTCCAAAATAAGAAATATAGGTAGTGGGTGGGGACATCTAAGTGTGAGGTACCCAGAAAGTGCTAACACAGATGGGCAAAGAAAGTAATAACATGAGGGTATCCTGGGTTCCTAAGTGCTGATGGTCAGGGTACAATGTCAAATGCGAGGCTGTGTTTCCACCTATGCCTAGCCGAGAGACTTATCTTTCAAAATTGTCTTTTGTCTCACAGGCATGTCAAAGTTTCATTATCCAAAATGCAGTTTATTCAAGTCTACAACTGAGGGAGGCCCAAACTTCAGCTGCCATAAAATGCAGCTGCACCGCATGCAAGGGGATCCCTTTATGATATGGTTCCCTGCTCATCTGGTCAACCTGTAGGCCCAGTCAAAAAAGTTTACTTTTAATTTGTAAATCCTTATAAAGTTTGATACCTGACTTTTTGTCCCTTCAGCATTACAGCTGAATGTGAGTAAGGGATCATTGCCAACATACTGCAATGCAATTGGATCCAGCTTTTAGCAAACAAGATAATGGCCTCAAGTTTATGCTTGTTTTTGCAACCTGCCAGTGGTTCCTCTGAACAAGAAATCCTACTATGTTCCTAGTATATAGTAGTGTAAACAGGACCTTAGAAACATCAAGCCAGCTCATCAGCTGGCAACATAGCAAAGCATGGCTGTACTCTCTTTTCGATGCAGACGAGATCCTCTACTAACATCTCAAATTAATTTTTTTTTCCTCCCTTGAAATTTCTGTCATGACTCCAATAGCAACACGTTCAGTGAAACTTACGGTTCTCCAGCATCTGATACCAGCTGTCAGGCTGTGTTTCATCAGACTGAACTCTTTGTCCAAGTGCTACCAGCTGGCGTTGCTTCAGCCATCTGGGATCACAGTACACTAACCTGCGGACTAACGCAGCTCCAGCAGAGTCAAGGCTCCCTATCCTTTCCAGAAACAAAATTTATTAGGAAAGTGAAGTGAAGCAAAAGCTATTGCCCTAATCAAAGTTTAAATCTTTCTAAGGCTCACAACCTCCAAACATCCACCCTATCAGAGGGAATTCAGTGCTTTGCAGCTCTCAGATGTTGGCTGCTAACTGTTGGCATCGTTTTGATTCCCAGACTCTGTTGTTGGGAAACACACTGTACATCGAAGACCGTGCAGCTAGGTTTCTTTTTCTCTTGCCTCTTCATTTGTGGCTTCTTATGTCATTCAGTGTTATCCATCACTGCCCAAACTGTACACATCACCCCTGCAAGCTTTCACAAACTTTCTACTCCTACCCCCCATTTCTCCCTCACTTCCATTAATTATATGTCACACTGGTTCCCAACCTTTATTTTATGCAACCGCTGATCTCCCTAAAATTATGTTAGAACTCTCTGAAAGTATAAGCTTTGAAAAGCTGTATTTAAAATTACTATGGGGGAAAAAACCACCATCTCTTTTGATTCAATATGTTTTGGACATCTGGCAATATGACAACCTTCCCTTCCCCACCGAATTTTTATTCTTTATTTGATCTCATTAGTTAAATTCCTCTCGGTAATCTTATTATTGTTATTGACTGCCAGTAATATAATTGGCAGTGTAGAAGAGCCTGGGAATTGCCATACTGGATCAAACCAGTGATCCATCTCTCCTAGTACCCTGTCTCCAAGAGTGGTCAGTACCAGCTGCTTCAGACAAAGAAATGCTACAGCTGGCAGTTTGGAGATAATCTGCCTGGAAGCTAAGTTTCACTTGTTTAGCATTACAGGCTGGTTTATGCCCTGAAGCCTGGAGATTTATATCCCTCCCAGAATGCTTGCTTATGAAGTCAGGTACAGTCTGTGCCTCGTAAACTTACGGTTTGGGATAAAAACCGAAAAGGCAAGAACAGAACACAAATGTTCAGGTCAATGAGGCAACAGCTCAGTAACCGTTATCCCCCATGCTGCAAGCGTTCCCGAGGCTACACAGTGGGCCAGTAGCAGGGGCTGGAATTAAATTCTGGCTCTTTGCCCTGAGCTCTTCTTAGTAGACGATGTTACGTCTCAAAGCATTTAAGATGCGGTTGTGGTAAATGTTAATATTTTAGGACTGACCACTTACCCAGTCTTTTTTTTTTTTCTTTCTTTCCAGAGTACTTCACAGAGGTCAGTACTCTCCTGAATAAGTACCTATGCTTTCAGCTAAGAACACCAAATTTCCAAAAAATGAAAAAAGATGTTAATTTTGGTAGTAATAAATCCAAGAGTAGGACTTCTTGGTTAAACTTTTCATTAACTTTGGACTAGGACAGCATAGGAGACCAGCTCTCCTAATAGAAATCACTTTAGATATATAGGGAAACTCTTGATTTCAATACAACTATCATAAGACCATAAACAGTAGACCTCTATACATTTTGTACAACCTGACAAAAGATTTTTGTCACATGCTTTTTACATAAAATCTCAAACAAGACTTTTTTTTTTTTTACTATAATTTTTGTCTGAAAAAAAAAAAGAAAAACATTAAAAGAGAGTTAGTAAATTAGCTTTCTCCTGGTAGCATAATGAAAATACATAGACTTGAACATCAGCAGATCAATTTGAAAACTGGTGATCTTGTTGTCAAAACACTTCCCAGTGTCATTGGTGTCTGATCATGGAAACAACAGGGCCTTATTCTTATTCACCATATGTTTGCAGCACATTCTTATTCAATACCTCCCCCATATCAGATTCCATTTATTTTTTTCAGAATTAAATGCCACTGCATTTATGTTTTTGTACATACATTTAATGTCATATATATTGCCTTTTGGTATATAGCACATATTAAATAACTGTTCATTTCCAACATATAAAAGACCTCATCATCATTATTGTATATAAATACAGGATGCATTTGTTGCCTTTCTCAGACCTTTCTCTTCTGCACCAGCATTTCCTGAAAATTAAGGGTATGTTCAATTAGAAACATTTTCTAGTTTTCATGAGGTGGAAGATGTAGAAATCAATTCAGTAGCAACCTGGCTGATTCAGCAAGAAATCAGCCAGCCTGCAGGAGCCCCTTTTTAAATGTTTTCCTCTTGCATAAGGTAACAAGCCATAGAAAGGTAAAAAACAGAGAGGGGGTAGGGAGAGCTTATGCAGATTAGCTGTTTCGCTCCGGCAGGCTGCAACCCTTGATTTGACGGAATTTTTATTCAGCATCCATGGTTGCCCAGTTAATTTGTCGTTAATATCTTCCATGTCTTCAGTACTATTCATACATTGCAGCAAGGCCTTTACATTTTCTATGTTCCACAATGGAAAGTGCATTCAATTTTATTCAGTTCTTTCAACTTACAGTTCCATTTGTGTGAGGCTTCATTCTCAATAGTCCATTTGCCAATTTGAAAAATAGGCACTGTTGATTTTTAAGAATTGATGTAAAATAAAAAATTTGTGGATATAAGGATACAGAAAAAATATTTCTGGAAATATTTCTGACAGTTGAAGAAAGGAGTGCATTTTCTCTGTTTTCTTCTTTTCACCCTCCATGCGTATTATGTCCAGGAAAGAAGAATTGCTACAAACAATAAAAACTATGTAACATTAAAATGCTTAGACAGAAAGAGAATAAACATGGGACTATATCACTGAACTCATGACAACTGGAGGGTTTTATTTAGCACAGTCTTGTTTACACCAATATTTCACTAGTTAAAAGGCATGATCTATTCCTTTTTACAACATTTGTTTCCTTACTCAGTAAGGTGAGCTCCTAGCATCTGTCTTGTTAGCCAGCTTTTCATTAGAGTCTTTTCATCTTATTTTATTTAATACAAAAATCCCGCAATAGTTAAACATACAAGATAAAATTTAGTCAATTTTGTGTTTTCCTTTTAATTTGGTGAGGCAGGGGTATCTGTATTACATCTAGAACTGACATTAAAATTTAACAGTGCCTCAAATGAGAGACATCCATTTTCTGGCTTTTGATTCATTTCTCATCTGCCTAAAAAGTTACAAGCCCTTATAGAAGCTGTAAATCTGGCTAGAAGTGGTACTACCTTTTTTTTCTCTTTTAGTCTATGCAATAGCTGTGCCTCCTTTCAACCAAGTGTGTGCTTCAGCCATTGTGTTTTCCTGAATTTGGAGCCATTTGGTACAGTGCTAATTTATTTTACTGACTGAGCACATGAATCCCCGCTTCAGAGGAGCACGAATGGTGCTTTGGCTCAGAGAGAAGCTTGCATAGCAAGTGGAAAAGGGGTATCACTCTGAATGATTAATTGTAGTCCTCAGAAGGGTCTCAGAACATGATCATTCTTTATAGAAAATTGGATTAAAATTTGACACTTCTACAATTTTTTTTCTTTGAAATTTTCATTTTTCATCTGTTGGCCAAATAATTCCATGTGCAGTCATCCCTAAATTAATCTTGAATTAATTTTTAAATCCACTGTCCTCTAATATATAATTCACCATAAGAAAACCCAGAGCAGTCAATCTTTCATTAGACATGGGGTGAGAAAGGGTCAGCAGACACTCCTGCAGTACTAAAAATAAAGGCACCACATCTGGTATGGAATGATGTCTGGAATTGTAATGCATATGCATCCACTTACTTGTTCTGCTGAAAACACAAACTACAGAGTGGCTGCATGTTGAAACATGAACCAGTGTAATAGGAGCTTAAACCCTGGAACAGACTGTTTGTGTATGTAGTCAGTTTATTAGCAAATGTGCAGGCCTGTAGAGTACAAGAACCATCGTTTCAGGCTGATCTGTCACACATTTAACAAGCTGTTTGTAATACAGTCCATTTCGTGTATAAGAGAAAAATCTTTCCCACAGGTATAAGAAATATATGATAGTTTTAGCATATGGTGAGCTCTGGTTTTGCAGGTACCCCGCGTTAGAAGCTGCTGTAGCATGTTGGGTTAATTTTTGTTTGTTTCCAAAAATCCTCCTTCCCTTTGTTGAACATGCCGTAGTAAAGCACATTATAGCGGATGTTAAAAATTAAATTCCACACAAGATGAGTTTCTAACGTCAGACACAACCATGCTCACCAGGAATAAATCTAGCCCTGGTGCAAACAGCTCACACTAAGCCTACTTTATACACCACAGCAGGGTTGAATGGGTAGAAATCAATACCAGAGGGGCCTCCACTGCTCGAGCACAGCTGTGCCTCTGCGCATTTCCATCAAGGAGCTGCAAGATGCTGGGGTACCTCCCCAAAATGGTACCCACGGGCAGCAGCCAGCAGGGTGGCAGTGGGGAATAAACACCCTGCAGTGCCTGCACCGTGCCTCAGCTTCTGCCAGGATTTGCAAATGCTGTGGTGGGATTCAGGGATTTTGCTTAAGAGAAAGCTGTCAATGCGCCAATTCTTCCTGATCTTGCCTCCTCAGCAGGGGAGTCCAGCCCGGCTCTGCCATGGCCCTGGGGGGAAAAGCTGTGCCGTGACTTCTGAAAAGGAAAAGCACAGAGTCCTGAATGTGAGGAAGCGGAAGGGAGGCTGGTCCCCCCCCCCGTGCTTCTCAGCCTTGTGGGGCTACCCAGCAGAGCCAGCCCTGAAGCCTCCCTCTTCTCTGTGTCTCTGCGCTGGGAGCGGGGAGCAGCAGCATCAGGCACCCTCTGCGGTGGGGCTGTGTGTGCCCCAGCCTGCTGCCTTTCCCTTGGGAGGATTTCATGTGTTGCCCTGCCAAAGGCAGTTGGGAAGGACACTTCTCCCAGCCAAGTCTCCAGCTGACCCCTGCCTCGCTTCGTGGTTCTTTTGGGAGGAGGCAATAGCTGTGCTCTAAGCTGTCCTTACTCCAGTGTCTTCCTGGGCAGTTTCTGTGTTCACTTCAATGCAGCGACTTTTCTGGTTGCCATGGACAAATGCCTAGCAAAGAGGACCGTAGTTTGCAGGCTGTATCCAGGCTAGGTTATAATTCGAACCAGATTCAGTAATTGCATTGCATTTCACCTCCAAGTCAGAAATTAAACTTATCGCATGTCAGGTGCTAGTGATTACCGACTGGCTTCTCCAGCCAGTGCCAGCCTCTCAGTAGGGTGCGGGGGGACCACAGCTGCTGCCCATCACTTGGAGGACTTCGGTCTCTCAGAAGCAAAGGGAAACTCCTCATCCAGTCTAGCATGGCCCAAAGCTGCTTCCAGCACCAGCTGTACCCTGCTCCCTGCCTCTCTCCCCAGTGAAATCAGTGAAATGGTTTCAGCTTTAACCGCAGATCCCACAGTAACTACTGGCCTTTGTCAACAGTCTCAGAGGAGAAGCCAAAGGCTGTTCAGTACAACTGTGTTAGTGGGAATATTTCCATGCATTTGAATGAGTATTGTCTCAGACCAGGAATGAACAAGACTGTTCTGCTCCAAGTCCATCCCTACGAGGACAGCAGGGCAGCACCAGAAAGCTCCTGCTCCTGAGACCACAGAGTTGCTCCTCTTCTCTGGAGTCATTTAGTTTATTGGCAGACGACCTCCTCCAGGTCCAGCTGTACAAGGGAAAGAGATTTCTTCTTCACAGTACTCTTTCAGCCTGCCAGAGATACTACCCCCATAGTTTTCTTGACACTGCAGTTGGTTTTAGCATTCCTTAATCTGTTTCAGATAAAATCAATGGGTTTAGCTCCTACAGCTTCCATGGGTGATCTGAGTCAGCCCAGCTGATCTTACCTCACACAGAGGGTAATCTCTACCACTTGTGCAACCGGATCCAGAAGAGGATGTCTGCTCCCACCACAGACTCCAGATGATGCAAGTTTTGTTCCTTTGCTATGGTAATTCCAACCAGGTGTAAATAGGCAGGTAACTCAGTGAAAACTGCCAAGCGGTGGAAATATTTAGAAAAACATGTTTGCATGACATCACGCTGAGTAATATCAACACAGATCATGTGAATTGACCCAGTAATCTGTTGCCACCTGCATGTCACAGGACTTGAAGGCTTCATACAGCTTTTATTACGTTAAGTGTACGTTTTATCTCATCGTGGTGATTGAATGCAGAGGGAATGGTTTTGTCTTTACATTTGTTTATTTTTCTTTTTCAGGCATAATGGAGTTTTGAACAGTAAAATTGCTTTCTGCCTTTTCATAGCTGTTTGGCTATTTGAGACAAAAAAAGACACACCAGACAGTGTGGCACTGCTGAAGGGAAGGGTATAAACACAGTAAAAAGCAAGTTTAATGAGTGAGCTTCAATATTTAAGGAAAAATATGTTTTCACTTAAACTACCTGAAAATCCACAATGAATCCATTCAAGTTAGTAGCATTATTTAAAGGTAGAGAACCTACTCCTGAAATGTCATTCTAATTTTGTACTTTTAAAAATAAATAAATAATGGCATTGCCCTGTCCTCTCTCCCTTCTTCAATGTATCTTTCAGTGCTTGAAGATGCCCAATTATGAAAAGTACACCTTCCCTTAATAATGAAACCACACAATGAGTGAGACAGATTTGAGGCAACCCCTGAGCAATTTTTGGTGTTGATAATTTTTTGTCCATAGAAGCAATCATGAAAGGAGGGCAACTGAGACAGAGGAGATTATAATTAAGCTGGGTTTTTGGAGGGTTGGCAAGACGTGGGGAGGAGTCTGTAGTCTTCAATTTGTTTATTTATATTAGTAGCTTTAATTTGACACTTGGGAATTTTTCTGTGCAAGTTGTCAGCTATGACAATAATGGACTATCATTCATGGTGGGGTCTTACTGACAGCAAAGTAAAACATCCATATGTTTCTGAGACCCAAAGCGAAAAAAAGAAAAGGAAAAAAGCACTGGTGCTAACAATTGAAAAGGACAGCTCATTGGAGGTCCTAATCGTGCACTGAGAGCTCAACAAACTTCAAGGGCCCATAGGAAGAAGGCTGGAGCCATAACAAAAACTGGAGTTTTTCATGGTATAATCAGAAAGTCTCTCCTTTTTTCATTCACTTAAGTAAACAATGGTGTTGGTTTGTTGTTTTTTTTTTTTTTTTTAATTGCAGAGCTGTTTGGGGATGATGAAGAGGAACATTCTGACAGGGCAATTCATCTTATCTGCCTGTATATTTAACTTGCTCATGTCATCTTTCATTTCAGCTCTACATGTCAAGCAACTATTATGAAGAAGCCATAAAAAGGTCCTAGAAGGCATAACACTGCCTATTGCTAGTCTTGCTTTTATTATTTGTGATGAAAATGTTTAAAAATACTTTACACTCTAAAAATACCTGCAAGTTCTGGCTCTTAAAACAGCTGTGATCTCCATGGCATTTATGGTTTTCAGCGAGGGTGCCATTCGCTATATGACTTTCTCCCAAAACTGCCAAACAAAACTGAATCCCTTTACATCACAGTCAAGTCAATCAGGGATCTGAGAGTGAGGGAAAATAAAGCAGTGGCCAAATAACACGTTACTTCTTGCTTTTGCTACTCTGACCAGAATGCTAGAACAGGCAGCAAGGGATAAGCCTAAAGGCTCTAGGTCTGGCTGAAACAATGATCATCTTGTTTTGCTTTGCCATGGCCCCATAACTGCATGGCAAATAAACAACAATGTAAGTACAGCCAATTCATTTGCTGTCTACTTTTGATTTATGAAGGCAATAACCGAGTGAACAAGGGGATTCAAACCTTTTGGTTGCTTTTTAATTTTAGTTCCTTTCAGTTCTATTTTTTTTGAGAAGGAAAAGTGGCAGGGGGGCCCTCTTACATCTTCATAAGGAGTGTAACACCTAGCTTTTACTTTTTTGCCTTGTGCAAGGTAGTATTTTTGCTTCTTTCTCTTGCTTGATTAATATATTCTCCTAAACATCATGTTTAGGAGAATATATTAATCAATTCAATACTCTAATTTGGATCTTTAGCTTTTAGACATTCAAACTATAGAAGTTGAGGGACTGACTTTTCAGACTAAGAACTCATGGCTTCAATTATAGCTTATAGGAGCTATCTGTTCTTAGCGCTTGTGTAAATCAGCCTTATGACTGATCTGTGAATCTAATTGCAGTGCTAAAATTCAAAACTACTTTGACATTTTTCAAAAGAGCTTTGGTAAACCCTGCATTCCTCAAGAAACTGCTTATGCTATTTTACTGTTAATGAAAAGACTTACCAAAGAAGAAAGAAAAAGTATTAATATTGTCCAGGCAAACTAATATCTGTGAATGTAGCAGGAATGCATTAAAAGAGTACAGACTGGATTTGTCATTGCCCTCAGTCTTGTGTGCTCATTTATATTATGGCAGAATTTTAACTGCTATTGAAAGATAAAGAAAAGCATTCCTCATCCACCCTGTGCTGGTGTAGGCAAGCACACAAGACATAAAGCAACAGAAAACCTGGCTCCATACGTGTACATGCAGTGCTCTGAATAATGTGGTATGATGCCAGTCTCAGCAAGAAGTAGGCTACCGAAGGGCTCAGAGGAACTGAGGAGAGCTGCCCCCCTCAGAAAAGCTCTGGTGTTTGTAGATGGCACAGGGCTCTATTAACTCTTTGTGTAGCCACAAATACCAGTTTTATGTCAGAGCTATTGGAGATCAGTATCTGTCGCCTTGAGAGATGCCCCCAGTCAGCTGAGAAGCCTTAGCTTCAGCTGTGGGGGCAACAACCAGTGGGCCTCAGTTCTCTCCCAGTCCAGTAATCAGAGCTAAATGGGGGACAGATGACACTGCCACTTGGGGGACCGCTCCCCAGTACAAGGAGTTCTTACCGCTCCTCCTGGTTTGGGAGCCCTGACTTTTATAGATGCAAAATGCCTCAAGCCAGCTCTGAGAAGCCACATGTGAGGCAGGCCTGCCAGCTCCCAAGCACTGGAACAGAAACCGGACAGCAATCGTGCTGGGTGGGTAGCATACCCACCTTGTCATAAAACACGACCCAAAAGCCATGTCTTTTTGTGCTCTATCACGATAGTGGATCCTGTCCTACCAGCTACATTAGGTAATTTGCATACAAGTTCATTGCAAATAACTGCTGGCTAATTTCAATACCTTTAAAATTGTTTTCTCAAATTCCAACTGCAGACTAAGGAAAACTGTATCTGAGAAAGATCTAGTTTTAGTTGCAAAGGAAAGTATGTCAAACTGCAAGGACTGTGCAACAGAAATGAACTTAAAATCGATGGAGTTATATAAAGGCAGAATGTGGTAACTCGTTGGATACCTAATCCATTTCCACAGAGGCAACTGATACAAATCTCATTCTATAAGAAAGGATGTAAACCTGCTCTTTGTGGAGAGATCTTTGTGGACTTCTAGCTCTCATGTGAAATTGAATGTACGGTTCAAACTCTACATATTTATAGCAGGCACAAATGAAAAATCAAAAAATTTAAATATTTACGCACTTAATTTCAAACATTTAAAAGCTATTAATTTGGTCTCTAAAATTTCTGAAACTGGTTTAAAATAAGTTTCTTCTATTCCAAGTTTTATCAACTTGCCCTATTTGATCACCTAGAAGAAGCTTTTCCCAGTTTTTTCTTTAACTTTGATAAACATAACTTATTTTTTCATAAATACGCAGTGTGAGATTCTTATGTAGATCCCAAGTGGAAGCTCCACCCTCAAACATCACAAGACTTAGAGTAATGTAATGGAATTTGGAAAATTTTATTTTATGTACATGGTATAGATATGCAAATGTACTTCAGGTGTCCTCATTTATGGCTGCAGACAGTGTAATGCAAACAATTTTGGGCATGACCACAGGAGCCAGATTTTCATGAGGCCCCTGCTGATGCCACATCAAGTCAGGCTGCACAGATGATTTCTGAAAAGTGTCTCATTTAGGGCAGCCTATGACTTAGCTGTTTCAGGGGCTCAGTTCCTTGCTCAACACAGATCATTAATTTACAATCTAGCCTATCACTGCTATTAAAGTCAACATCTATCAACAGTTATTACTTGTATCACTCCATTACAGAAATAGCTATTTTCTGTTCTCAGCTGAATGAAGCATCAAGACACCCAAAATAGTTGATGTGAACGATTAAATGGAAATTGCTGTATCAATCAGTGAATTCAAGTTTCATGAATATGAGAGTCAGACTAAGATTCAGATCAAAAAGGATTTTAAAAGCCATGGCACTCAGATGATAAATAGCCCCACCAATGGCAGCATCTGCAGCTCTGGGTGAAAGCTTTCGCTCCGAGGCAATGCCTGAGAAAAATCAGGCACCTCAAAGTAAAATTCATAAAGCAAAAACTTAAGCACTACAATTTTTCTTAACCCCTCTGTGTTCAAGTAGAAAATACACCTTTCCTCTCAGGATTCATTCCAACTCTACTATAGTTGACCTGACCAATTATTTCAAATGAAGTGTGGGGCTCACATTTTTCTTTCAAAGAGGAATCCACCATCTTATGCAGTGATAAGAACACTCTCAAAATGTAGGAAACTTCCATTCATTTCTGCCCTCTGCCTGAGGAGAATTGAATCTCTACCTTCCAAGTTAGCCCATGCTTACGAAGTAATTTATATATTTTAGCTGATGATCAAGCTCAACCAGATGGAGACCCTGAGGGAAGCTAGGAAAAAGGATGCCTGACTGCTGGATCTAGAGGTGGCTTAGCATTGGCAGAGCTGTCAAGCCACTCAGTCTTGTCAAAAACGAGCAGCAGTCAAGGATACTCAGAAAAAGTAAATGTTGGTGGAACTTTACTGTTAACAGCATAAAGGCCACTATTACACTGATCTTCTTGGGTGCTCCCAAAGACCACCTTGGCCATACTCACAATGTATACTGAAGAGGACTCCTGTGGCAATAGCAGGCAGCCTGCAAGTCCTTATGGAGGCACACCAAGGGCTTGTCTGTACCCATTACCCATCCTGTGACTTGTCACCAGTGTTTTTCAGGATCCACCTTGATTTTTCTGCAGAATTTCTGCCAGGTTGTGAAATCTGTGATCTGGGAAAAGCCAGACAGCAGTAGCTGACTCCACTAGTACTGACTGGTACCATTACCAGCTACTTCTGAGAACAAAAATGGGTTCTCACAGGCCACCTCCATTCACCCTAGTCCTGTTCTGTTTTGGCACATACTACGAGTGACCATTGGAGAGATTAGCAATGTGTCACTAGTTTTAGGATACTAAAGGTGACTAAAGGTGACACTGTGACAGACGTGGGCATTGCTTCTCATGGGTAGCATACATATCTTTAGAGGTGATCTAAGCTGTCCTTCTGCCAACACTGATATTGATGGTGTAAGAGCACATGTATGCTGTCCATGATGTCTTTACTCCTGCTGTCACAGCACACGTGACCTCATACAGCCACAATGGTGTCCACAAAGACTTCACACGCATCCTCAGCTACATTCCAGTGCCTGCCAGGAGCATGTGTGGGAACTTAAAGGTCCATTGTCACTGTCTGTAAGGTACTCCACTATGTGAAAAATATAATTAATAGCACTTTACTGTGATATGTTGTGCACTTTGCTGCTAACGAGAGAAGCAGCAGCCTGTCCAGTCCATTTGGTTGAGCACCCTGAGGACATGGCTCCCACAAGAACTAGGCTGCCTGAGAAAAGCAGTCATCTCCCAGCTATCAGAGTTTCCAATTTTCTACCTGATTCTCTTTTTGCACTTTTTAAACCCCTATTATGCTTCTTTCCCATATCTATCAGAAGTATTTTCACATTGCGGAAAACAAAACCCTAAATCAATAGAAAACAGGAGGCTGTCCTCTCCCACTATGCATTCTGTCTTACATTCACATTAGTTTTAGTTGTCATATCTAAATATGGTAATTACTTGAGTATTTTGATGTAAATCATGAGAGATATTTCTTGTACTTCAGCAGCCAAACACAGGGAGCTAGGCAGAGCTCATTATCTGCAACATCATATTAATAAAGTCGAAGCCAGATCTGAAAGCTGAATATCCTTTTTTAATTTGCAGATACAGATACCATAGAACTAGAAGTATCAAATTACAAATGTCAGGGATTCATTTTTCAAAGTGGGAAATTGTGTTCAGAATAACCAAATCACATTATAAGATCATACTTTAAACTTTAGAGATAATTTTCAGTACTATTTACAGTGAACCTATGGTTCAATTTAAATATGACTCAGAATTCATATATCTAGTCAAGATGCCTAAAACAAGCCTCTGGCTTACACCTCAGGTTCAGGTATTGAGTGAAGGAATATTTCTGAAGTGTCTACTTTAGTGTCTTGTATTATCAGTAGAAAGACATGGAAGCTTTGGAAGGCCTCTGGGAAAATAAAATTTAGGAAAAAAATATATTTGTTTGACTTCGCTTAAGCTTTGGCAGATTAGAAATCTTCAAAATGGTTTTGGTCCTCAAATCAGGACACAAAGACATGCAACAAGCCTCATTAACTACATAAAAATAATAGGCATTAATTTAAAAGGATTACTTGAATAGATGCTTAGGTTTAGGTGCCAGTTAGATGTCTCCAACTTTATGTTATATAGAAAGGGCAACTTTCTTTGGTTGGATAGTATGAGATTATTCATGCTATGGTTGGGCCTGGGCTATAACCACTTCTGCTGAGGCTACATGAAAGAACTAGCAGTTCTCTTGATTAGTGAAAGCTGAAATAATGGCAAATTTAGTCCAAGGACTAAATGCCGGCAAAAACAGGTGATGCTATCCAAGTGATCTAACATTGAGTGTACAAATGGTGGGACTGATTTAAGTCCAGCTGTGTATCTGTGTAGGAGAACAACCAGAGGAAGTCAGAGCAGATAAGAGAGCATCTAGGAGATGCCTATGATATGATGCTGAAGAGCGGCTATGTTGGGATTTGAGGGCAAACTGCCAGTTAGAAGTTTGGAAATTTGATTACAGAAAATGTGTTCTGCTGTGTGAAGCTTGCCATGTCTGAGTGCAAAAAGTAATTTCCAACATTACTAATAAATAAAGCCCTTTAAACAAAAGAAATCAGGGATTAGTCAACTCCATCACAGACTTCTGATCTTGACTGATACAGCTAGGTCAAAATGGAATATTATCATGAACTGTAAAATTATATATTTTCATTAAAAAGAAGAAATTGAAATGTTTCAATATGATCCCATTTTTCAGATGTCTTAGTTGTCAATAAATAAATCAGGGATTTTTTCTCCTCATAGAAATTTCTTACACGTAGCCATATCTAGAATGTGGTTAGTTTTCATTTAATTTACTCCTTTCTCTGACTAAATGTATGTATTGCAAAACCACATGAAATTACAACCTGGTGAATTCCTTCCCAGCATTCCTTTTCCCTTCTCTATTTGCTCCAGATCTTCTGAATATCTTACTTTTATAGTTATATACATAAGCTGTAATAAAAAGTATAAAAAAGACAAGAAAGAGAGCATTATCATTTTTTTTTTCATGTTCACAGTAGTCTGTACCTATTGGCAGTCTGATTCCCAGGCCTGTAGTGCTAGTTCATTCCTACTTATAGAGAGAAACTGAGCAGATAAGTCAAAGAAAGATATATTAACATGATCCTCGTCCATAAATATTATAATAGCAATTACAATGTAATACACTTCTACTGTTTTTTTTATTCACGGATCAATTATGAAAAAAAGGGAGAACCTCTGTAGTGGACTTTGCCTATGATGACCTGGTATCCAAATTCAGGAGGTGCTTGCTAAATAACATAAGCTAACGCAGGATTGCACCATATTCTGCACTGGTTCTTCTCCAGCAGTGTTAGGGCCACTAATCTTCTGTGCTGTGTAAATAATTGATTTTTCACAGTGACTGTTGAATGAAAAAAAATATTAAAAAATCAGTTCAAACCAATCGTTGTTTTGTTAACTCCCCCTTCACCTTACAATTTCTTTCAAGTAAATTGTTCCAGATTACCTAAAACAGGAACGATGAAGTTTCCTTCAGAAAAGCAAAATAAATATTTTAAAATTATGACGTTAAAATAGAAAAGAGAATGCTTCTATATGGTAGCTTCAGGCTACTTTTTTGATTGCCTAATTTGAATATGCATCTCACACCACTGAGACAGTGCTCTGTACCCTGGGCCAGGGAGGGCTGTGCAGTAGCAGGACATTCTCAGCATCCTTCCCTGATGCTATTACACTTAGTGTAAGCTCACAAATGCATAGAGTGGCACCCAAGCAGCCCAAGTGGAGGCAGCAGTCTTCCGTTTCTGATGGTTAGTACATTCTCATGGTATTTTTAATTTGTCAGTGGTGTTGGATTTTTGGGTTCTGTTTTGTTTTGTTTTCAGTTTTTTACAAGAAACAAAAAAGTTCCAGGGGAAGAAAGTACTGATGCAGCATGGGGTGGTTTAGAAGATGCTCCAAGCCACAACCAGGGAAAGAGGTGACCTGAACTCCCACCTCCTTCATGAACTGGCGCTTCCACTTCTCTTGTGAGTCAGCCAGCCGAGCTTCAGCCAGCTGGAGCCATGCTGAGAGCTTGACTCACATTCAGAAAGGACAATCAACTTTTGGCTGAATTTTATATTTTCTAAAAATGTTACACAGTTCTATTAATATGCCAAACCCATACTTACTTTGTTCACCACATAGACTACCTCTTGCTTCATGCTCCATTGTGAGAGGTCTAGCTGCTACACGCTGAAAACCATGTGGTACAGGAGCCTCAATGGGAGAATGCCGTAGTGTCAAAACTTTGAAAGAATCCAGCAGACAATTCTTAATGTAGTTATTAAACCTGCAACAGTTCAGCTTATTAACATTGATTTTGGGAGGTGGGTGGGGGGAATATGACAGTTCTCCCCTTTTTCTAAATATTTATTCAATTTTGAAATGCACACAATAACTTTCATTCACTGAAAAGGATTATAATAAATTAACTGTGGGTATAACTCTAATACAACCACAGCATTTACCAAAGTGATTAATTTGGTTCTCTAAGAATGGGCATTGGCTGACCTGTAAGCTTCAATCTAAGAATCATATTTAACAACATATATCTTTAAAGCTGCTTTGCCAATATTGAGAAAAACTTAAATATGATGGATATGCCACTGAATCCTGAATAAATTACATTGAATTTCATCAGCTTGGACCCATTTGCATGCAGCCTGGATCTGTTTCCTTAATACCTATAATGCATGGATGTTCAGAACATGTGGATACAATTCACTGTATTATAAAAACATTTATGAACAAAGAGGAGAAACAACCTGGTCACAGTTCCCGTGAAAGTCAGCACAAGAAAAAAAAGCCCTCAAGAATTAGTAACTCCTGACGCTGTACTCAGGTAACTGAACCGTATCTTGCTTCAATTTCTCAGCAGGAAATCAGAGATTTTCTAAATTATTCTTTAGCTGAATATGAAAAAAAAAAATCATTTCTCAAATTATACTGCTTTTTTAATGCTAAAAATTTATTCCTGTTAAATATATTGTGCTGCTATTAATCGATATCTAAGACTAAATTCAAATGAAGAAAATTATGGCTAAAAATGCTTTTTCTTGATATGAAGACAAACTATTGTATGCAGTTTTTGTAAACAGAGAAAGATGTATGCAGGGCTTTCTGTATGTGATGTTTATGAGCCCAGAGCCCTCAGCTCTGCAGCCATTATGCTGACAAAGCTCTCCTCATCTCTAACAGAAGTTTTACCTTTCCATGTGTGCTTAGTATGTGCACATCTGCATTCAGTGTGAATGATTCAACGTGCTTCAGGATTCAAGTCGTAAGTAGTAAATTAGATTGAAATAAGAAGCTACCCAAAAAGAATTCAATGTAAGTGTGTATATTCACAATATAGAACAGCAGCTTTTCTTTTCAATACCAGGCTTATCTTCTATCTGCAACTAGTTACATTGAAGCTTGAACACTCATTCACATGAGATGTCTGATGCCATAAATCTCAAATTCTCTCCTTGCTTCCACTCTTGCCTCCATTGTGCTGGCTATGCTAATGAAAAGCAGGTTTTCAGTTTCATATGTACGTGCATGTGTGCAAAAGAAGGAGGGGTTTCATCACAGAGGCACTCGCGCTGCTCAGCACAGAGGTAGAAGCCCACTGAAGTAGAAAAGTATAATATATGCAATAAATCTGGAGAAAATCACCAGCATGTAGATGCTTTTTCTGGCCTCATAACTATTTTTATAAACACATAGAAACCAATATATCATTGAAAACAAAGCAGTGCATTGTGCTATATGTCATGGTATTTACAGAGAAAAGCAATCTTTTTAACCACCTGGCAAGTATTTCAGGAAAAAAAAAAAAAAAGGAGAAATAAAAAAAAAAAGAATTTGAAAAAGCAAAGACAAGCATTAGAAAGAGAGGGGGAGGGGAAGCCAGGGCCATCTCATTTGCACATGTAAAAATGCAAATTTGATCCATGTCTTTCTTATCTAGTGGTAACAGACTTGGCTCATGGAGCACAATAGCACCCACAGTTCTATGGCCAAAAATAATGAAGTTTAAAAAGAACTGATTGGATTATGGAAACACTTATATGAAGCCACGTGTTCGTTACATTAGCAGATGTCCTCCACCTACCTAGGAAATGATGGCATGAAAAGCCTGAAAGTCGGATGTAGCTCCCTGATTCTGGGACACAGTCACATTAAGGGGCAATAAGACTCCTTGTTGTGGAACTGCTAGATAATGCAG
Organism: Nycticryphes semicollaris; assembly: GCA_013400055.1. NCBI lineage: Eukaryota > Metazoa > Chordata > Aves > Charadriiformes > Rostratulidae > Nycticryphes > Nycticryphes semicollaris. Next base: position 115,665 of record VXBJ01004534.1, read on the forward strand.
AAAAGTGTGGGGACTTTGGCAATAGCTACCAATTTCCTGCTTCTCCTGTTATCATCATGTAGGTCTGCGGTCTGCTTTAAAGCAAAGCTCATTCCTTCGACTTGTGCCAGATTAGTTTACCTCTGTGATAGCCGGGACCTAAATAATGTTGACATAGCTGCAGAGCTGTACCTGGTAGATTCATTTTCCCTCAATGTCCATAAAAAACAAGCATGGTATTAACAAATCAGATCAGGTTTCTCTGAGTTATCTGAAGTGGTTTTGTCTCCAAACTAGGAGGAGGGGGTTTGCCCAGTGTAAGGATTTTAAGAAGTAGGCTATTGCAACTAAGGGCTGCTGAATTAGAGGCAATGGTACGTGGTCTCCCTGGTATGGATTCATCTGTCAAAACTTTTCCATTGCACAAAAAACAGTGGAGCTTTTATAAAACTGAGAAAATGTGTTTGCCTTTCCTGTCTCACAAGCAAGTGTGCTGAGGAAAGCGAGGGTTGGAAGTGAGTACAAAATCAGAGTTGGGGGTGGAGATGACAGTGAGGAATATATGCAGCTGTAGTTTTCTACTCAAAAAAAAAAAAAAAAAAAAAAAGCAAGCTCTCTGCTTTTGCAGGGATAAATCTTCAGCTGGGTAGTAGAGCTGGGAAAAAAAAAAAGAAGGAAAAAAAAAGAAAGAAAAAAGAAAAGAGAAAAAAAGAAAAAAGAAAAAGAAAAAAAAGAAAAGCATTCAGAGTCTACAAAGCCACTTGCAAGTAATTTGCTATCCCTCTACCCTTCCATACGAGCTGAAATCAGTAACAAACCAATTACTGCAAAGGCAAACACAAGCGCAGCCGCTGCAGCAGCAAGCTGCCAGGCACAGCCTCCGGCTTTGCCAGATGGGCACAGTGTGACTTCGTACCTCAAAGAGGGGCTGGGATCCCGGCCGGGATGGGGGAGGCAATTTGTAAAGAGCACAGCATATGCCACCTGATATTCAGAGGGGTATGTATCTGTTGCAGTTTACCTGTCATTTTTGTCAGTCTTTCTACCATATGACCCAGTAACTCCATGCTGCGGGGATTCGGCAGCAGATCAGCTGCCATGAAACTCCTGTGCATCACATGCTTCCACATAATTATCCTCCCATGTGCTTTTTTCTATACCCATTCAAGGAAACAGCTCATTAGGAAAACACAGGCTGCTCCTCTGCCAGTGGCCAGCCTGCTCCACCAAGAAAGTTGTGGCCGTGACTTCAATTCTTCCCCTCACCCATCCCAGTTCTCCCCCAAGCTGCCGTCTTTGTCTGCCCACCGTTGGAGGGGTTGCAATTACTTTTTGCCCCCTCGCAGAAGTGGGGATTCTTGCAAGTGCTATGCACTGAATGCTGATGAAAGATAATGCAGAAAACACAAGCCAGGGGTCAGCTCGCGGCTCTGTGGATGAGATCAAAATTGCCCTTGATGTCAGCAGAATTTCTCTTTGGGGATCACATCAGAAGTAGGTAACGGGGCCCACTCTGCAGTTAGCAATGGGGTAACAGGAGATCATTTTGTTCTGTGATTATAGTTTTGCCTTTTAAAACCTGAATAAACCCCATAGCTTTTAACGAATAATCTTTTTTTTTTTTTTCTTTCCTTTTTCTTCTCTGGACATTTTGGACTAAACTACACACCTTGCTAATCCCATCTTTTAAAAGGCATTTTTCCTTCTCCCCCACCCAAACACTCTTCACCAAATCAGCTCTCCTACATGTTTGAAGATGTCTGAGGTATTTCAGTGCTGCGTTCACTTCTGAGTTTGTAGAACCGGACTGAAAGCTCAGTGTAATGGAAAAGACTGCTGAAAACTTTGCTAAACAGATGATCACATTCCTGAGTTTGTTTTACTTAGTTAGCATTTTTGCCTGCTGTGAGGTGTTTTCCTTGGATGGTTACCTACAAATACAGCACTGACCTCAGTGTGCATGAAGCTGGCCAGCACAGACAAACAGAGCCAATTGGACATGCTCTATAAATCATCACCCACATCCTTCCAGCAGCAAAAATAAAAAGGAAAGAAGGAGGGGGTAAAACAACTGGTGAGTGTTCCACATGAGGAAATGGAGGCTATTTGGTGTCACCAGCTGGAAATACTCAGAGTGCTAAGGAGAAAGGTACCGGCATGAGCTAGCTCTGTGCTGGATAAAGCGCTAACATTATAAATAAATGCTATCATCTTACAGACATCTTGCATGGGCAAATACCTTTACTTCTGAAACAAGACTTAAGTCCAATATAAAAAGCGCTGTCTTATCGTAATTCACTCTCGTTCTTCAACTCCAAATGTATCTGAAGTGATTTATACTTCTATACTGGGTCAAATACCAGGCAAGCACCCACATTATCTCCTCATTTCCCCATTATCCACAGAGGAAAACTCATCATGGGATGAAACAGATAAAGCAGTGCTGCTGCCCTTCTACCACATCTTCAGTCCAGTTGAGTTGCAGAGCAGGACCCTAGCACGCTCCACTGCACTGGTCAGTTTACATTTAGGCTAAGACATTTCACATGATGTGATTTAGGTAGGATAATTTATTTTCTTGGGAAAAAAAAGTTTGAGGAAAACCAAGATTTTTTTCCTGTATGACAATTCTCTTGAGCCTTTGCATCAGCGCATTTGAGGAGGGACTGAAAGTTGACTTTCCTCTGCACCTCGTGATAACTGCCAAGTCAGAGCATCAAACTTGTTCTGACTGTATTCAATACTTATGCCTTCTGTGTAAATGAGCAATTATTAAGAACTAAGATACTAATTTGAATACTGTCTTTTTTGTGCTGCATCTGTTATTTTGACTCAAATTGTTGCTTGCAAGTGTTCAGCATGACCCTTTGTAGGACAAAATCTATCCTAAGGGGTCTATCTCAGCAGGAGGGATCACAGCTAAATATCCCAAGTGAAAACACACATCTAATTACTTTTGGAGATCTGGCCCAAGTCTTACTCTCCTCTTTAGCATGTCCTGCTGTATAGCTCTAGGAGTTCTTTGATCATTCTCTTTGCTAACACTCTTTTTGCTTTGAAGAGAAGGCCTTGCAGTTTTCCACTTGGTGATGGAGCTTAAGAATTGCAACAATTATGTCCTTTTGGCTACATCTGCCTTAGCAAATACGATGGGCCAGTGACTGTCCTCCAGCCCCGAGGCCAGCTGCCATGTCATCACTCACATCCATATAGTCAATTTCTCTTGTCTGTTCCCTACAACCACCTTCATCCAAAACAGGGAGACTGTGTTCACATTGTTCACCAAAAGCAGTCCCTGGTTTACAGCAATCCTTGAACTGTGCCCAGGCACTGGCTGAGACTGCTGGCTGTCCATGGCCATCAGGGATGATGCTAAAAGGTAAACCCTGTGGCTGACTGGGTACCAAGGCATGGCCCTATATCCTGGTTCATTTTAGTTCATTAATATAGGTATGATCTTCATGGATTTAGCCTTCACAACTGTCTTGATACATTAGATTCAGCTTCCCTGACTTTAGGCTCTCTTAAGTTTACAGCATAATTTTGCTAAGGTCTCCATGCAGTCAATGGAAAGATGTTTCCAGAGGAGAATTCAGATCTCCTTATATACACAAGACACCTACTCATACACACCAAGATATGCAAGAAAACAAAACTCAGCTAAACAAAAAACATGTGATGTAATGAAGGGAAAGGAGCAGTAAAAATATCAAGAGACATAAAGCAGCATTTCTGCTTCAAAAAGATGTATGCTTATGGTCTACTTGTTTTTCGTAGGGCTGAAATACCTTCAGCAGGTAAGCTTTTCTGACTCTGTTCTGGGCAGATCACCACATCATAGTTGCCAGGTGGCTCTAACCTAGAGGAAAGATTACAGACTCGTTTTCTTCATAAATCACTAGGTATAACATTCCAATGCATTCACCTCATCAGCTGGTACAAGCTGAATATAAAGCTGTCCAAAGAATTTTGGTGCAGGTCATTGGCAAACTCCTTCTAGATACAAATATGAGTAGACTGGAGGGAACTTGTAAACACTGAAAATAATTCTTGTCCATCAGCAAAATGGCTAATGTCCAGAAAGTCTCTCTCTTGGAGCCACTTGTGCCTGTGCCTGGTTTGCCAGTGACTGTCTTTGGTTTCACAAATCCATGACTACTGTCAAAATGGAGTAATTTACAGAGCGAGAACCCGACCATACGCCTGCTGGCAGGGTTGCAGGGAAGTGCTCTCACCAGAAACCTCCAAGTTCGTATTCTGCTAGGTTCAGCATAACAAGATGTATGCTAGAGGGGAAACTACTCTGGCTAGCAAATTCTTCCATAAGTGAAATTATGTCTTAAATAAGAACGTTTGGAAAATTTTAATTTCCAGCTTCAGAAGGAATGAGATTTCAGAAGGAATGAGATTTCTTCATCTGTTTAGTTTTTTCTTCGAGGAGACAAAGTAACAAGCAGGGAACAAAACCTAAAAAAAAAAAAAGTCTGTATGCAAAATATGTATTTACTGCTTTCTTCTTTTTTTTTTCTTACCCAAATTGTAAGTATCATTTTCTACATAGCACTAGTTTAGGCATTTTCTGAGTAAAGTACTAAAATCAGTTCCATTTATTATTTTGCTATTGCAACTTGAAAATCAAAGCCTTTCCTTGCAATTTGATATATGCCTTTTCAAAATCTAGCTTTTCTGCATGAATCCCTCAGTTTCACTTCTATTTTTCTCATTTTTGAACCATCATCTTTGTATTGTTTGCACATTATGCTTGCCTCAGATACTGGTACTGTGCATTCTGTTAATGACAATGACTTTCCCACATAATTACCCAAATGAAGAAAGCAGTAGTTGGTTTCACTAACCTAGCTGACAATGAAAAGTTAAAACTGTTACAACAAAAGCCTGGTCAACTGGAAATATTATCATGTTTATATATGTATAAATTTGTATACTTATTTTATATATATAACTCATATATGAGTATGAGTAAAATTGATGTATGGTTTCAAAACTGATTAGGCATTAAACAAAAATGAAAAATTATTTCAAATAAAGAGGAAACTAAGAAGTCAGGCATAACTATTTTATGTAAAGGATAATAAACATATGAAATATGTTAGCAGGAAAGGCAACTGCAGCAAAGCACAGGAATGAGTTGAAGAGACACCTCTGCAGATGTTTTTTCCTCTCTTTTCTCCTTTCTCTCTTTTATTTTCATAGAGGAGGGAAGGATTAAGTAGCACAGTGAAAAAGCAGGGAAGTAGGCTTAAGATATACCAAAAAAAAAAAAGCATGCATGTGAGGCCAGATGGCTTTTTCCTTTTCCTTAAAACATCTTATATTTTTGACATGAGCCTCATTTTTAAATTGAACTACAGTCCAGCAAAAACAATTTTACAAGGGAAAATTGTCTTTTGTAAAGATGATGCCTTGTTTAGCTGAATCTTGTCTCCAAGTAAGGCAGCCTTGGCCAGCAGCCTGACTTGTGCTCTGTCATTCCTTTCCCCAGCACCTCCACTGGGCTCCTTGCAGGGCTCACAACCTGCACCAAAAAAACAGAGCTATGTTGCATAGCAAAATGCCTCAAAATGCTCATTGTGTGGGTGCTGTGCTGATTCCCTGAACTCCCACACTCCACTGCTCATTTATATCTCCTCTCTCTGTTGGGATTTATCAGCTCATTTGCAGATCCTCCCTGAGATGTCCCTGCTTGTGGCACCTCTCTCCCCAACAGGGTTGATGTGGGGGACTTTCCTGTTTTGGTGCATCACTCAGTAATTTATTGGATTCAGCACTGTGTGGAGCTGAAGATTTCTGAAATGCATGAACAGAGCATCTCGTTGCTCACAGAAGTTTTCTTATTTCTAATGTTGGTTAAAAATTGCGTGGCAAATCTGAAAACCATGCAATCATAGAAGCGTAGAATGGTTAGAGTTGGAAGGGACCTTAAAGATCATCGAGTTCCAACCCCCCTGCCACGGGCAGGGACACCTCCCACTAGAGCAGGATGCTCAAAGCCCCATCCAACCTGGCCTTAAACACTTCCAGGGATGGAGCATCCACAACTTTCCTGGGTAAATTGTTCCAGTGCCTCACCACCCTCAGAGTAAAGATTTTTCTTCCTGGTATTTAATCTAAATCTCCCCACTTCCAATTTAAAGCTGTTACACCTTGTCTTGTCACTACACTTCCTGGCAAAGAGTCCTTCTCCAGCTCTCCTGTAGGCTTCCTTCAGATATTGGAAGGCTACTATAAGGTCTCTCCAGAGCCTTCTCTTCTCCAGGCTGAAAAAGCCCAGCTTCCTTATGAAGGGACAAATGGAACTGTGTCACTAACTGGTCTGCTGCTATTTTACTAGCTAATGTGCTATGCATGTTCCAGCTGTTGACCATGGAATCAGCAGTCTCCATGGCAAGAGAAGTTCCCCATACACATCAGATTCCCAGCTATGAACAAACATGTTTGGTTAATCAAATAAAAGAGTTGCAGTTTGAATCACATTTTTTTAAATAACTGAAAGATTTTATCTTTACCACATGGGAATTTTCACTTTTGGCAAGTTCTGAATAATGATATTAAAATACACATTGGTGTAATCCTCATTCCAGATAAGATCATATGCCTGATCTCCACTTCTCTGCAACTTTTACTAGTCTATATAAAATGTATATAATTTATATAATTACATAAAATTTATAAGCAGATTAACAAACAGCAGTTTGTAACGTGTACTTGAAGTTCAAAGCATCTTTTTAATATCTAAGGATCCGAACTTCAGTATCCCAAAGTTTGCCTGGTTTTCCGACCATACAATGATCTAAAAATGATAAATTGCTTCTCCCTACAAACCCTGCCTCACATGAATTTATTTAATCCAGGATCCAATCTGATTCCTACTGAAGTGAATAGAAATCTTGCCACTGTCATCATTATAACAGGACTTGGCCATTAAATTGCAAAGAGAGCTGTTTCTAGTGAACAAGATTATTGATTACTCAACAGCTTAATTTCTAAGTTGGGAATTAGGAAGTTCATAGAAAAAAATCTGAATGAATAAAATATTTGTGCATTCAAATCAAATTATCTTACTTTTAAGATTAATGGTGACTCAAAGAGTGAACATGCAGCCCTAGAAAGTAAACAAATGACCACAGAGAAGTAAAATGAGCTAAAATAGTATTTACATTTTGATGCAATTGCTCACTAGAATTTCTGCAGATGAAATCATCCCATAAAAGGGGGAAGAAAGTTTCCCTCCCTTCTCCCAGGACTGAAGACAGGAACCAGGCCTTGTGTTTTTATATGACATCAGTGTGTTCTCATACTGGGACTAAAGACAAAGAAACAGTAAACAAAACCCTCACAAGTAAACCCCCAAAAATCAAGACAAGGCTACCTGTAGCTCTCCTGAGAATTACGTATGTCAGCATAGTGTTTCTTGAAGCTTTCTCTCCTGAGCCTTTTAACTATAAACTGTGAGACAGGATGAAGAGCTGTTACGCGTCCATGAGCTGCCATATTTCCAAAGGCCTTATGATGCTTTCTCCATCCTATGAGGTGAATGCTACAGGACAGAGGTGCCTGACGTGCTCTGCCAAACCAGTCTCATACCAACTGCTCCTCACTCCCATGCAGTGAAACTTTATCCTGTTTGATATCTCAGTCTGGAAAGCTGTGAATTTACACCAGGGCATAATTTCATTTGTTTTACACACTGCAGTAGATTAGGAGTCACCTGTTGAGGTTTTGGTCGGTTCTGTCATGTTTTCACAACTGTAGGATACTGGTGGTCTTCATCTTGCATTTGTGTAGTTGACTAGTTGTCTACTGGACTTGGGTAAATTATTTTGCATTAGTCTTCAATGGCTTTTATTCATATTTTCCCAGGTTCACTCTCTAATTTATAGGGATCAGTTTGAATTCTGACACCAGATCTGTGTGGAGCTATTTCTGTTACAGTCACCCTGAGGATGTAGTAACTAGCCTCTCTAATGTCCATCATTTCCATTACTAATGAAGTTACTAAACAATTTACCAGAAACGGGACAGATCTTTACTGAAGTCCTCTTGATCAATCTTTTCAGTTTCATGACAAGCTATTGCTAACTACTATTAAAAGACATTTTTTCCAGGTAATCATGCACACACTTCAGAGTAGTTTTAGTCAAGAACCAGGGGATCTAGTGCACAATTTGTAGCATCCACAAGTCAGTGTCTAAACCAGGCCAAATGAACCTGTGGAAAGAATTTATTTCCACTGACTATTCAGGTAAAGATATCCACCCTGTAGATGACAAAAATTCGATAAGGTGAATTTCAGCTGGTTGTTCCTTTCCAGTTTTCTGTAACTTCTTCTGTGTTGTAGAAAATGGTCTCAAGCAGCCACTTCCCCACCCCCCTCCACCCCGATTTCATTAGGCCCAAAGCAACGAACTTATCTAGGCATTCTCTCACATGTTTTTCTTTATTCTGGCTTGAATTCTTACCCTCTGAGTGCAAACGAGGATTATGTTATCAAAATGAAGCAAAACAGCCTTAAATATTTTTGCCTATTTGCAATTGTCATTCTTATCCCCTTGAATAATGAGTCCATTGTTTTCTTCATTTTCCACTTGCTGTTAATGTACTTATGAAAAGTTTTATTGTTACATATTTTATTGCTTGTTAGTTTAAATCCATTCTGTGTCTAGCTTTTTTTCTTTCTTTTTTTTTTTTTTTAATTTTATGAAGAAGAACATTCAAGAACTAACAACTGCTACTGTGGTTAGTCATTGCAAAAAAGCTCTGGAGGCTGACCTAATACACACCAGAAACTAGACTTGAAAAGGTCAGTAGGATATAAAGGTGACAGTTAACTGCTACAGATTGGCTGGAAAAAGACTATTTAGAACACAAAACATATTTTACTGTAGTTTCAAACTGATGACATGCCACAGTTCCAAGTGCCGAGAACCTCCAGCTCCTGTGGAGCACCATGGGGGATTGCTTCATGAGAACTGTTTCCACTGCTTGCAGTGAGATTGCCATTTGGCAATGGAGAATTTCTTGCAAGAAATCAAGAATATTTCAGCTGCTGATATAAGCATTTTCTTAAACTCCTGGAACAAGCTGAAGTCTAAGCAACAGTATAGTATAAGTATCTACCACCACTGATACCTCTCTCTCTCTCTAAGAATTGTAAACTCTTCAGGAAAGAGTGTTGCTTTGGCAGGTAGTGAAAGATACCATCCTGCATGGGATAGCTGAGAAGTAGAAAGGCAACCATCTAGAGAACGATTCTCAAAATAGTAATGGACAAATAATAATGACCTAACACACCTTTTGCTTATAATAAGACCAATAAAAGCTTTTGGATTTGTAAAAATCTTAGCTACAACCAAGAGCAAAACACCTATTTCTTCAGTTTGACATTATATATAACTATCAAGGTTCTCTCCTGGATAATGTAATGGTGCACTTCCTAATTAGTAACTGCAATTACTCTAAATCTGTCATAAAACTGTAGAGTCTAACTAGACTATAAGGGGACATGTTATACCATTTAAAATATATTTTATGAGATATTTCACCATCAATTATAACTGTGGGATTTGCATATTTTCAGCTGTGTTTTTAATCATTCTAAGATCAATATTACATTTAACTTACACCTGAAAATGCAACTAAACTGGAAGCAGCCAAAGGAACTTTGATTCAGAACAAATCAGAGGAACTCTAAGGTCTAGATGTCAAAACAATAGAGAGGAAGTAATAGAGAAGTAAATGAAACAATTAACAGTACTCATCATCATCATCATCATTTTGCCTAGTGTAGGTTACAAGTGCCTTCCTTCTGGACACTACTCAGTGACCTTTTCAAGTCACCCATCCCATCTTCCTCTAGTCAGCTTTACACTATATGTAAAATTCATTTTTAAAAAATCAAAAAATTTAGATCAATGAATAAGTGTCTTTTTTTTTCTATATTTCTATTAAGCTAAGAAGTTTTCTAAATTGAGAATATTCCCTTCATTTGGGAACTTGCTGAATGCATTGTTAGGTGCTAGGAAACAATGTTCCAGCTCTAGGAATATTTACCTATGCAGACCAGTTACAATGACAGTAACAGTTGTTTATTTTATATGAGAAACTATGTAAAACAAGTGGTGTGATCTCTTGACTTCAAACTGGATACATGTCAGAAATACACTGCAAAAAAAATCTTATATTTCCTCTCACAAAATATAAGGCCAGACTTGACCTGACATGGATATAGAAAAGGTCTTACATTTTTTTAAAAGAAATGCATGAAGTTCAGGATTCTTGGGCAGAATCATATAAAAATATCTTGAGCTACTCACACTAGATACTCCCTTCTCTGTTGTGAAAAAAAAGGGTTCAGTCTGTGAGAGAAATAAGCATTTTTATTAATGTTTACCTCTCTTGAATGCAAACAAAGTGAAAAGAAAAGTAAGGCTAGCAGGGTTTTTAATGAAAAACTGTCTCAAAATGTATTTTTAATGAACAGCTGGTTTGATTAAGATGGAATTTGCCATGAATAGACTGTGGAAGCCCACTTTCTTGATAATTCCCTATACATATGGTGTGAAAGTAACAGAAGCAGAAAAGCCATGAGCCTATGTAGTTGAGGATTAGAAAATATATTTAATTCACTTCTCCTGCATTTCTCAGTAGGTATCATTATGCTCCTATTGTTCTGCATGTGCGTACCATGCTCCTGAGCAGGTGTCTTTTACTGGTATTTATAACATAACTTGGCTTTCTAACACTGAGAAATGGACGACTGCCTAAGGAAGCTACTATATCTGCTCATCTGCTACTTGATGCCTACCACATGTATTCTACTGATGCACGTTGGGGAAGTGAATGCATGATGATTCACTGAGGTCTGACAACAGACCTGGGAACAAATCCCAGTCCTGAAGCGTTTCAAGGAAATGCTTCAAGAGTTGTGACTGAAGAAAGACTCAGAGATAGCTGGCAAGGTGCATGCTGAAGCAAGCAGTCATACTATTCTAAGCGACATATTTTTTGCACTGACAATATACAGGGAAGAGCTGGACAAGTGGGGACCATAGTTGCAGCACTAGGAATGGGGTGAGTTCTGAAATGTTCTTCCTGGGAGTCAGCGTGTTTATAAAAAGGTCAGCTCCTTTACATATGAAATGCTACCACTTGCGGGAAAGGATCATGGCATTTTTCCTCATACAGATCTCCAGGAGCCACTAGAAGGCTTCGCAACAATCATTACAATGTGCTGGGAATGCTCACTCACAACCTTCATATCTTCTAGCAAATGGCATGCAAAGCCACTCCCTGACTCAGCTTCCACAGCCTGGCCACATCCACACTCTTAAACCCTCCAACCCTCCAAACCTCCAGGGTGGTCACAGTGAACATTTTCATGTGTACAGATCCTGCTAGAGACTCTTCTATCGATGTAGTAGTACAGACAATTGGTTTCCAGAGCCAACATAGACGTTGCTATGCTCTCCAACACCAAGTTCCCTGTGAAGCCAACAGGGGAAGGCGAGTGTCACACTTTAATATAAGAACCACCCTCTCATGTACTAAATGATGTCAAAAGCAAATGGGTAGGAACTGAGGCCTTCTTTTCACTGTTTTCTAGGAATAGTCATACACAGTACACCCAAATTCTCATTAAATTAAAAAAAAAAACAAAAACAAAAACAAAAACGCACCTTTGGTGAGCGTAAAACATATAGATCCCGTCATGGTCAATTCTGATGAAATGGCAGCAGAGCTCATGCGTGTGACAAGGGGATGATTAGTTGAGAGGTGTGCTGTCTAAAGTTTACAGAGAAATCATCAAGGTTATGTTACCAAAAAGCAACAAAAGAGGAAGTGATCAGAAGGCAAGAAAATAGTCAGAAAAAAGCAAAAGATAAAAAAGAAAACACAGTATCCTGTAAAAATCAAAACAAAACAATTTTTCCAAGGAAGTAAGGGAATAAACAAAAAGGACAGAATGTAGAAACGATTAACAGAAGATGATTAGGAAGGAGAAAACAAATGAGACTACACCTTAGGAAAGAAAAAGAAATATCATAAAGGAGCCTGCAGTTAGATTCATGGAATTTATTTTATTTGCACACCTAACAGCTAGATATGCAGTATTTCTCTGAAAAAAACTTTGATGAGTCAGTGTGGAATGAGAACAGAGTGGAAAATGGTAACTTCAAATAGTGAATGCTGATGTCATTTCAGAAAAATATGTGCTTATTCCTCTGTACAAAATTCAGCCACTGGACTCTTGTGGTTAAAATAAGAATACTTTCCACTATATTTTTTTTTTTTTTTACAGTGAATTATAAACTCTACAAGAAGAAGAACTGAAACCAGAGTCTTTTATGCAGGACTGGATGATGAGTGTTGCTCTACAACTCCTGTTGTGTTTTTAATTTGTTTGAATTGATTTGTCTTTACTTTTTCATCTCCCTGTGTATATGATCTCTCAAAAATCCACTGACATCAGCCACAGGCTAACCATGAACAGAGACACTATTATCAGTAGTGAAAATAGATTGTATGAAAAAAAAAAGGCTTTTGCAAAAAGAGAATAAATCATTGCGAAATATGTGATCAAAAAGAGCTTACAGCTACCTTACAAAGGAGTATGTTGATGGTCTAAATCAATAATATCCAAATCCATATTGTAGCAGAATTAAGAGATGATCTTTATGAAGTGCAGACTGTCCAGGGATCATGGGATTTAGCAAATAATCCAACTTCTGGACCACAAGAGATACTTACAGATTTGAAGAATTCATAGGGGAAAAATACCAAGAAGGGTGATAGAAGGTTTCAGCTCCTGCCTGCTTTTTGTGAACACTTGAACAGCGTCAAGGGCACGGTTCCCAACAGAGTGAAACCTGCCATATGTTAGCACCCCCTAAATGTGTAAAGATATTCACCTCTGGCACGAAACATCTTGGGACAATGGGAAGTGTTATAATATCAACTCATCTTGAGTAAAGAGGATTTTAATTTTACCATCTGCATTTAAAATGCAGCAGTACTTAAGATTTGCAAAGAAGGTGAAATAGCAACGACATGTATGGACCAGAAAGAGCATGGGGCCTCACAGTGCCAGCCTTGTCCTTATAACATTACAGTCTAGATCCAGCACGAATTGTCAAAATCCCAGCAAAATGAGCTTTGTGCTGTATAGAGGGGAGGTATTCCTGGAGTGTCTGGGTGCTATGGGAAGGATGTATGTGTATTTAAGAACCAAGATTATTTCCAGGCTGCAGTTTACATCTGGAAATATATCTGGTACAAGAGTTACTGCTCTCAGTGTTTAATTTCAGTGGTCACCAATCCCCTAGGAGAGACTACATACTGCTTGGCATGTCCACTCTCAAAAAACTTCGTAATAAATCAGAAAACGCTGGCAGTGGGTCAAATGTAAATACGTTAACTTCCTGAGTCTGTCTGGATATTAGTCAGTGCCCTGTGAATTGGGGTTACTAAGGTTTAGCTTCGAAAATACAGCGTTATCTGATGTGCCCACCTGAGCAAGGTCCTCTCAGGGCCTGGCCTTGACTTCTTATTCAGCATTGGAAGATCTCTGCATTTTGCCTAATTGAAGGATGACCTTGGGCTTCAGCAGCCCTCGTCCTTGCAAAGTACAGCCCTTCAGAAGTATTTTGTGTGAAGGAACAGGCTGACGGTTTAAAGGGAAGACATAAAACCTATAGGAGCATTCCAAGAGCACAGTTCCACCAACCCACCTGAGCCCAGCTCACTGCCTTCCCCATGTAGCTCAACAGTTTGACCCAGTGCACTCACAGCTCAAGCGTTTTCTGTTTAACTCACCCTTCCTTTTCCTGCTTCCCTGTGGTGACGTTCTTGCAACATCTGGATCTGTTCTTAGTTAAGGACAGGAAAAGAGTGGAGTAAAGCTGCTGTTATTAGCCTTACACATCAGTGCCACGGAAGATCACAAAGAGTTTGCCTGTATTTTTACATTGTCAGTCTGCATTTTCACTGTTTTCTGTCTCCTCCAGTTCCTGCAGATTCCCCAGCTGCAAATAAGTTCACAATAAACTGAGCTTTTCCATCAGCCACAGAACTTTGAAACTTAGAAAACTTCTCAGGCTCTCCATTTCCATATAACCTACAATAATTCTTGCTAAACTTTGTATTTAAAATAACTGTACTGTGTATGTATATTTCCCTGCATTACGTAATAGGAAAAGAGATCTGGTATCTAACACAGGGCTGAGTGGTGTGGTTTTTTTCAGTAAGCTACAATAACTCCATATGCCAAAACATTAAAATAGCTCCCGTTTTTTTTTGTAAGTGGGAATAAGGCATATGCAACTTTCTCCATATGAATTTTTAACCTGCTGTCTCCCAAGATCCTTATAAGCAATGTGAGGATCTAAAACTTATTCTTGCTCAAACAGAATTTAATCTTAAAATGATTTCACGAATATTTACCAAAAATTGGTGTTTAACTGGCAACATATATCATACAACCTTACTATAATAAATGTAATAACAAGATACCTGAGCAGATCTTGATATAGGCAAATCTTAAAAATGGGTAGGTTGATTTAGGTAACTGACAGTAAAATTGTGCATTTTGAAGTTTTATTCCCCTAAGTCCATATATCCAGCAAGGTAAGGGTTTGCAACACAATTTTTTCATAATGAAAGCAAATTAGCATACTCTTAGCTAGCATGTTTGGTTATTGAAGTTTTCCCCTTAACCTTGTGCTAAAATATGCCACATGGAAAATGCTGCAACTCTTTAGCTAGCAATTCTTAATTTAGTTGACTTGAGGAAGCGTGCCTGCTTACAGTTAGAATTGCTACAGTTGTTTTGGCAATAAAGCCCAATAGAAAACCTGTTTATAATTTAGTAAGTATCTTCCTCACCCACACCATCTCAGACTTCAGACCTCTTCTCTTACTCACCCTGGTCCTGCCTGCTGAATTCAAAGTTCTTGGTTTTTCATTTGAGATTTTATCCATTTCTGTCTCACTCGCTTAGCATGTGAAGCCAGCCTGGAAGCTTAAAGGTGACCAAACAGGTTATTGAGAAGAAGCTATGGGGCTGACACTTGAACGAAGGGCCGGAACAGAGATTTATGGCCCCTAAGCATGAAAAGAGGGAGGTGGTGGAGGATAAAAAGGAGCAGTAACCCGCTGAGAAAAGTGCAGGCAAACATTTCCCAGAGGAGAGGAAGCCAAAGTTTCTGAAAGGCTTTTAGCAGCAGGCTTTACTCCCCTAGATGCACCTTTCTGTGCGTGTCTGCACAGCTTCTTCCTCCTGCATAATGCCGTCTCTGAGCTGCTCTCCCACACCCCAGTCTCCAAGTTGCCACTTTCACTTCATTTTCAGCAAAGAAATCAGTTCGTTCAAAACAGCAAATGACAAAAAAAAAATATTTATAAAATATCAAAATCTATCAGTAAAATATTCCCAGTCCAAAGCTGAGTCACCATGGTGAGATGCAGCCAGACTGGCTTCCATCTCGGCTCCTGGGCTTAATTTCCCATTGGACAAGTGCCGTTGCAGCTCTGAGTCAGTTAATGAGAAAACATGGGGAGCAGAGATGCAGACGGACAGAAGCCCAGCTGAATTTGGACAAGCTGTAGTTTTATGATGCTATCTTCCTACTTTTCCACTCTTCTTGGTTTTTCCTTGCCATTTGGTTAGCTTTTTGTTGTATCATCTCTGCATATACCTCGGCTCCCCTCCACTGGCATCAAATGTGTTGCTGCCGTCGCTGAAAATGCTGAGCCAGCCTCAGGGGTCTTGTGAAGAATGTTGCTCCATTGCTCCATACAATTTAGCTCAGGTTATTGCTTGTAAAATAATCCTCTTTTAAATACAACCACCTTACAAACACTTTACAGCCTCCCGTGGCAATGAATTCCACATGCTCCTTAAGGACCCCATACTTCATTTTATTTACCGCTCATAATATTCCTTGTATAGTTGTTCTGGAACAGCCAAACAGGGAAGACACGCACACATTTATTTTAGCATTTTACTGTATCTTCCACATTCTTAACCCCTTCAGTCAGCCGCCGTTTATCAAAGACAAGGAAAATTGCTATTCCCATTACTATTTTAAAATTAACCAACAGTCCTGAAATCATTTAATTAACACAAAGGGTTTCTACAGCCTCCTTCATAGTGTTCATATAATGTGTCTTATATCTTATGTATATGCAGTTATGATAACTGCATTTACTGATTAAATAAAAATTCTACATTTCCCTTTACTGGCAGATTTAAATTACTGACTTTTTTTTAATAATCCACTTTTTTTTTTTGAGAAATACACATTTGAATTAGTAGGATGTTTAACTAATAGATGGCCCAGTGATCTCTAATAAATGTGCCATAGTCCCTTCCCCATTGTATTTCAGTTATCTAATGTGAATATGAAAGCACTGTAATTAATTTTTCAGGGGATTTGTTCCACTAAAAATTTCAGGACAGTTTTTCTACCAGAAAATCCACCTTGACCTACCTTGTCAAGACCCCTGTTGAGTCAATTTGAATAAATTACTTTAACAGCTTGAATTTTCATGAAAAAGAGAATTGAAATAACTTCTAATTTGACAATAAGTATTTACACTTATTTATTTATTTAGATTTACTCTCATTATGCCCAATCTCTTCTTTGTTTCCCTCACTTGAACACAACCCATTTTGAGCTGAAAAAAAAAAAAAAAAGGACATAGGAGACCCATTAAGTATAAAATCTGCCAAACTGGAAAGTTTCAGTATTTTGGCCTTTGCCTTTAAGCAACTGCAGCTCTAACCCTTCGGTGAATGTGTGCTAGCAGTCTCTGACTTGGCCTGTGGGCAGGCACCAGACCACACAGCCATACTCACCAACGAGGTCACCGCGTGAGTATTGAAAGTGGAAGGTAACAGTCAACGAGGATATATATATGCACTGGACAGCACCAAGAGGAGACCCTCCTATCCACATCATTAAAAATAGTAGAGGAGTGCTTTGCCTGGGAACAGATCTTACATGAGAAATAGAATCATGAAAAAAGGATCAAAGTTATCGTGAGTGAAAAGCGGACTGTGATTTCTCTCTTTAAATATACATGTATGCTACACCTAAAATCTCAGACTCCTGGCCATTGGCTTTATCCACAGATGAGCTTTTATGTTTCTTCTACTTGAGTTCTCAGTACTGTTTGGTGTTGATTTTCCTTTTAAGATTGATTACCCTTGACTCAATAAAAAAACATAGTCCCTTCTGAGGAAGAAAATCATACAACTCTGTACCAAACTGTGCAACTTCAATTATAGCAACAACAACAAAAGGCAATAGGCAGCTCATAGTCATTCAGAGTACATATTTTTTCCTATTAAAGAGACATTAAAAATATTAATTCCCCACATTCTCAGTGTGGTTTCCAATGAAAAGTACAGTTGATTGAAATGCTAATGAGGGAAAAAGGAGAAGAGCAAGGAAAGGATTCTATGAAGACGGTTTTGCAATGAAATAGAAAAAGCTAATTATTAGAATGTCTGTCATCAAACATTATCATGTCTGTCATCTGGTGGTACGAGAAATGCTGTGTGGTGACCTCCTGGTGTATACTAGAAATTGCTCACTTGCCTATACAGGAACTCATCTTAATTTCATAAAGATGACTAAACTGCTGTAAAGATTTTTTTTTTCCCAAATTTACTCTTTTCTTCTTAATTCTTCAATAATAGAAAATTTTNTGTTTTCAGGTTGTGGAGACTCTCTGTTAATACAAAATGTAAACACATGTCATAAAGTCACCTTGATCTTCTTATAATTTGAATTTTATAGCTGGCTGGAATTTTTTTGGTGGTAACATGGATTCAGTAGGGTTTTTCTTCATGGCTGTATTTGCAGGGCTGGGGCTCTGATAATGTTACAGCTAATTGACCTAATGACAACCTAACCCAGCAACAAACCCTATTGTTTCCTCTCAGCTCACCTCCTCCTTCTCCAGGTATGTGGAGACATATAAAACAGCATTTATCCAACTTTCCTGGGAATGCAACCAATACAAAGAGCCGGCCTTTTCTGGTATTTCAGTGGGAAATACAGCAACAGAGGCCTTAACTCTGTTCATAAGGGTAATGGTTTCTAGGCTAGCAGTATAATTTAGAAGAAGGCAAAGTTAAATGTGGTAAGTATGCAATTACTGAACCGCAGCTTTATTCAAATTCTTCAGAAGGACAGTTGGAAGTGTTACTATTTGAAAACAAAATGAGAGACTAAGCGCCTACCATTTGCCTTCGCTAGGTCAGAATAAAGAGTTTAAATAGAAGTGTAAGCAAATCAAATTGATCTAACATGCCTTTGGAAAAAAATAAAGTTATCTTTAATTTGACAAATATGATATCATTTGGAAAAAAAATCCACCCACGCTAATAAATCTTAGATGTGAAATATTTCCTGTGTTGCAGCAAAAAATTAACATTTTCCTGGAAAGCTTAATCTTGCAAAGATATATTTCTTTATGGCTCATGAGTTTTTGATTTAGAGAGCAAACCTCCATAAGTAGAAGAATAAAATCTTCATCCAAGGACAAATCAGCCAAAAAACTCTCATTGACTTCAAAAATGTTGGATCAAAACCTACAGTGGTTGTATATGACCATTTGATAGAATCACATTCCAGTTTACATTTAGAATGATTCATCTATCAAATTTAATTATGAGCAATGGCTGCTTCAGCACTCTCTTGAGATCTTATAGAATTGTTTAAGTTAGCAGGGAGTCACAAACCTAATAACAGTTGAGGCTTCAAGATGGAAATGGATATACAGCTTCTTTTTATCCAAAAGCTTGCCTGTAAAGGGTTCATGCTGTTACCAGTCTCCAGGACAGAGCTCAGCTGTAGCTCCCACCATCAGCCCCTGCCACAATATAATGGTGGAAGACAAAGAGCGAGGTGTTTGTCCCCACCACATGCAACTTCAGGGAAGCTTTAAACAGCTTAGAGGTAATAAAAGATGAAATTTTGAAACACATGTAAGTTAATCTAAAAATTAAGAAAATCTGCAAATGTGAGAAAAGGGCAAATGAAATCTGACTTGCACATGGACAGTGTTAAGTAACTGATGAGGCACTTAATGTGTTTGTTTGCTTGCATTATATCTTTCACATCTGCTAATCATATCCTCATGTTTGCAGAGGCAGAATTTCTCATAATTAGTGGAAAATATAACAGCTTTATATAAAACAAGCTTGCAATAAAAATCCTTTTGACAATTCCACACAGGTTACAATCCTGACAACTTTATGTGGAAACAGTCCAAGATTGGCAAACTAAAAAAAAATCCCACAAAAAAAAAAAAAAGTTTAAAAATTCTTTTCTTGGTATTTAGATGTTTTTCTATGGCTTTTTTTCGCAGATGTGATTTTATAGCCTTCTTCCAGCTTCTTTCTGTACACTTTAAGTATTGCAAATGCTGAACATATGTAGGTCAAAGTCACTCTTTTCAATCATATTTCATTTTTATATGTAATGGCTGTATATTAAAGTAACACAAAAGAAGTAGCTTAAGCCCACAGAAACCAAGCTCCTCTTGGACCTGCAGGAGATCCTGTGTCCATCAGCCTTGCAAGAGATCTCTTTACTCTACAAACCTGTGAGCAACTTGTTTTGGGAGAGCCTTATATTACACACCCAGAGGTGCACAGAGGTCTGGAGCTTAGGCCTATATTCTTCTATATATCCCATCCTCATTCTTACAGAGCCTTAGTTTCCCATTTGCAAATGAGAAATATTGCAACTATTGCAACTTGTACAAACACATTTCAAATGTTAATTAACATTCTCTCAGAGAGAGTTGTAATGGGTGTGTAACTACCCATGCAAACAGAGCGGCAAATTAGAAATATTAAATGCCTTATAGGAAGTGTTCATCACTTTCTAGAATTAGGGTTTTGATGTCTTTATTTTCCCTGCTTTTACCTTGTATAAATAGTCCCTGAAACCTGCCACCCACTCCCTCCCTTTCCTTTCAGGCTGTTCAAATCCATCTAGGAGCAGCACTCATGGCTAGAAGAGGAAAATCCTTTCCTCCAGTGGAAACCTACCCCAACACGGGGAGGATATGCCTTGTCATCAAATGGGCAGGACAGAAACTACAACTCCATTTGTACAGCAGACATCCTGAATCAGTGACTTACCACAGCCTCTGCCCCAAGCAGCGCTGATGCAGATCTTAATCGAAATGGCTCAGGTGGAGTACGTCTTCCTCCATAACTCCAGACACTTTGCCTCAGCAAAGATATTGCTAATGGTCTCCTAGTGAGACTGTTTGACATGGTCTTCTAACAAGGCAGAGATAAAGTTGTTCAACAATTTACATACATGGCTTTTCTTTTGCCTTTAGAAATGGCATTCAAAAAATAAAAAAGAGAGAAAAAAAAGCCATTAGAGTTTCTACAACTCTTTTCTGTAGCATTTGCTTTCAAGATAATTAAAAAAAAATGGTTTAAGCACAGGAAATGTTCAGGTCAAACAAGAAATGTTGCAGAGAAGTTATATAAAAATTTCAACTTTAAAATATCACAAAGCAACACACACATCCCCACACATCTCACCACCATGGTCGCCAGCAGGAAACCCTGTGCTTAAAAAATCCACACTTTAGGATGCAGAATATTTTGCACATGATAGGCAAAAGTACTTGGCCTTTTTGTAGTAAGGCCATTCCTCCATTCCATCAGTGAAAATAGCACTTATTTTATTTTCTTGCTTTTCACAGTAACTACACTTTACGAACAGGTGTATGAAAATAGACAAATATAACAGACAAATGTGGAATTCACATCACAACCCCATTCACTTCACTAATTGTAGATGATTATTATAAAAATGTGTTGATGCTTACTGTGACCCGCAAAGCAGAAAAGACTGAAACAATCAAGATTGCAATTATGCTCTGAATGCCCTTAATAATCAGACTAAGATGGGCATTTAGCAGATAATTAATTTAAAAAACACAGGTTTGTCTTCTTGTTTTTAAACAGACCCCACAGCAGTTTTCCATCCTGTAGATCATCACCCTTGTGCAAGCTTCCCCCGAGCATTTCTCCAGTAATGTAATACCACCCCAGAGAAGTACGAAGCCAGTGAAGAGAACAGATTTTCCAGACACCTCCCCAAAGCAAAGTAGTAGTGGTTTACTTGTTTGAGCATGCTCTCTGCAAACAAGCCAGACAAGAAGCAACTGCCGGTGAAGAGACACCCACCTTCTGCAAAAGAGAACAGGCAGTTGTGCAAAACAGCCAGCAAAATCCTTGTGAGCACCCTAAAACTAAATTTAATCCTGGCCTCATCAGTGTAACACTGAGTTGAGTGGTGTTTTGCTATAGTCAGCAAAATGGTGTGTACATCAACATAATGGTCTCTTCCGCAAAACAGTGCTGAATAACTGACCGCTGTGGAGCTGTGCTTTTGAGATAATTTTTTTCCTTTTCAGAAATTGATTCTAAGTTCAAAGAGATTTGAATTGTTGTACACTTTTCCCCCTTTATTTTTTTCTTTTTCATTTATTAGTCTTAGGTTTCCTCTAAGGAACTGTATTGAACTGTGTTAAGTTGTGGCTAGGTTGTCCCACCTCAATTCTCATTTTTATTTCCTTTAACCACTCTCAGCTGTTCACATGCTTCCTTTGTTTACAAAATATTATGGAAAAGAAAAGAAATAAACCACTGTAAACTTGCCAAGATGCTTTTTCAAATGTTAATGGAAATCAGAAAAGTTAGAGATTTTCAGTTATTGTTTTATTTTTTCCTACATTTCATACCTCATTGGAAATTTAGAAAAATTTGAATAGATGTTCTATAGTACAAAGATAACATTAAAAATGGGAAAAAAAATAAACACAGAAAGGCCTCTCTCAAGTCAGGCATGTTTCATGTGGATAGATCCAATACACAAAGGAAAAAAAGTATTTTAATAACATTTAATGAAAAATATTTTATAATATAACCAAGTGTTATGATTTTTTCTTTCATAAAATTATTTATATGTCATTGTTCATTGTTCAAATCACTGAAGTTGACCAATTGAATTATTCATGTTTCATGTCACAAAATAAAATTAAAATTACCTAATAGTCTTGAGACAAATACAGTGATTATAACATGAGTAAATAGAAGATGCAAAAAGATAGCAATGCACAGGCAAATTATCTATTTTGCCCTTGCTTTTTGGTTAAACATATAGCATACATGGAGATATATGCTAAAAGTTTTTAAAAGTATCTTCTCTTTTGGAATAACCAGAGGAAAAATTTCATCCTGAAACTCATCTGTGCATAAGTTGAGCAAATCAACGGCTCCATTCCTTCTGCAGCACGTAGCAGCTAAGAGTTCTAGTAGGTTCCCCAGCCAACAAGACATGTCCATGTCTGTTCTCACTCAGGTGGGAAAAGCTCCTACAATATCCAAATTCCAGTTGTGCTTGTCTCTTTTGCAGGTAACAGAGAAGGGTAGACTTTCCCACATTCCATATACCTTCAAAGTTGACAAGGAAAACATGTGATATTCATCTTAATTCACTATTTACAGTGAATTTTACTTGCTGCTGAACTTTTGTGATGATGTCTTCTTGCTACCAAAACCTTGCCACATAAACTTAATGCAATACTCAAAAGAGAGAGTCACTTATTGGATACAAACCATCCAATATATTTTAGATATTTACTTTAGCACAAAAACTTTAGGTTTTGATGAATAATATCCCAGAAGCATCTACTTCTTCCTACTGACTATTAAAATACTCTCAGTAGATATTCAAATGGAGACATTTATACCGTGAATCTTTACAATAATTGAGATATTCTCAGAAGTCAAGTACTTTTTACTGAAACATTTTCTTGTCGTAACTACTCAATCCCTTTCCAATGGACTGTTCTTGATAGTATGCTTCTAGAAGCTTTGTGATGTTTAATTATAAATGAGATGATTGAAGTTTAATCAATTCCATTAAGAGACTATTTCACACTCAGATTGGTATCATGTTAAGATTTGCCTTGTAAGATCTAAGCTAAATATTCACAACTTGTTTCCTACACTACTGTGAGCATATTTTTATGAAGAATAGTTTGCACAGTTCTCTCCTTGAAGATGCTGATGGCTTTCAGGTCTTTATGGACCAAGAGACCTAGAGATCTCAAAGGAAAGTAGCTGGTCTGCTTTTCCATTTCAGTGTAATTCAAAATTGCACTAAAATTACTATTTAAAACTTCTTCAGAATGTGAGAATGATGAGTCAGGACTTCAGGAAAACAAGTCAAGCTTTTTAAGTGAATTTGCAGCACCATAGCAAGAGTCAGTGTGCTGCCAGAGTTAACCCCTTCATGAGATATAAAACTGAGATCCTGGTTTCTTGTGGTTATTGAAGGCTCCAGAGACTTTTTTCCAAAAAAATAGAAATGCTAATGGCAGTTTTCTATACTGCCTAAGTAAAGCAACAGCATTCTGGTGCAGGACACACCTGAAGCATCTAAAGTGACTGTTAGGGTAAGCAAAACAAGGGATTGTAATGGCAGAGAATTTGTGTCTTAACAATAGCAAAAAGAGAATTAAAATAGGGTGCATGTAGCTAAGTGATTTCTTTGAATGCTGACAGTTACATGCATATCTATCATTCTGCAGACAATGCACACTCAGTGCTCACGAAAGCTTCTCCACCTTCTACTTTTGCATGTAGGACAGTCTGAGCTGCATACAAGGGGTGGTTTTCTTCAATGAAGGGGCATGATTTTACAGGAGGTTTTTTAAAGTTATTTATGTATCTAAATCTGCTCACAGCCACCAGGTGAAAGGCTTCATAGGAAAAAAAAAAAGTCTATTAGGATTGATTTCAATTAGTTACCTTGAGTTACACTTTTAGAAAGTAAAATCTTTGGCTGAGAATGAAAAAATTGTTTTGTGCCTGAATAGAGGAGTTAAGATGTTTATGAAGCTCATTTCTTTTGATTTACTTCAGTCATCACTATCTTTTTGAGACAAAGATTTGCAGACTAGGAATTATTGCTCTTACAATGAGTCATTATTCTGGATTACAGTATACCCTGAAGGACTGTCAAACACATGATGATTTCGCGGTGAGTTAAATCTTTCTATATTTAACCCTTCAGTAGTAATTTGCTGTAGTTGTAAGGTTATCAGACAAGTGGCAATAAAAGGGTTGCATATAGATGTAATATCTTGTATTAGAACAGATAGTACTAAAACAAGCTTTCTGGAATACAGTCTCTGAGAGCCAAAGATGATATCAACACTTAGTTAAGTCCTGAGAGTCAATATAATTTACACAGCTACATTGGCTGCAGCACCTGCATTGCCTGTTCTACGGTGCATTTTGGGAACTTCTTTCCAATAATGTCACCAGCCAGAATAACTGTTGTGTAATACATTATGCTACAATATCTATTTGGAATAGTTCGTTGTAATTTGCTCTGTAAACAATCTATTTTGGATTACAGGTTCTTCTTTTTTTTTTTTTTCTTTTTCAGTTGATTAATGTTGTGAATGTGACAATTATACCAGAATAAAATAATTTCTAGGCTAAAATGCATTGCCCATGAAAGGAGGCATTCCAAAGCAAATACTGCTGACTAATTTATCACACTAGAGTCATCCCAGTCCATTTCCTTGCATAGACAAGTTCAGAGACAGCAGGAATGAGCTGCAAATACTGTACCCAAATGTGCTAAATATATTTTATAACTTTAACCAAAGTCTCCTTTCTGTCTTTACGTTTTTACTGTTTTTTAAAAAATGAAACATAAGACTAGGTATTGTCCTGGGATTGCTTTCCCTAGGCTAGCAACTCATTATTAAATATTTAATGGCATTTCACGACATTTGGTGTTAATGTCAATGTTTCGGGTAGATTCTAATTCTTGTAATTATATTCTAATTCTGTAAATTCCTCCCAAAGTTTCAATTCTATGTCATCCATTTTTCTTCATTACCTTAAAATTCTGGGCTTTGTTTTTATGTACTGTTATATAGCTGAAGTTACCTATCCTGGATTCTAGTCATGGGTAAGGTGGTTTAAATAAAGACAGCCTGTCTCAAAAGAGCAATGTAAAGATTAACTGTTAGATTGCTACTTTAATGTCATCAAATGAAAGATGCAATCATAGTACAATCTGTTATTACGTCCTCCACCACCCTTTCTACTTAAGCACAGCCCATGAAAGTTTACTTTTTTCTTAAGAAAATGTTTTTCTGCTTGAAATATTCTGCAAAAATGTTACAGCAATAAGATAGGGAGAGAAAAATGCAAATATCAATCAGCATTTAACAGATTTTCTTGCAGAAGCACTTCTAATGCAGAAACCATGCTGATGATTGTAGATTGGATTATGGTTCACTCTTTTTGCTGTTTCCTAAGATTTTCTGGACTAATACCTACAGGAGAAGAGATTATTCCCCACAAATACTCAGAATCTTTTCAACTGAATAGTTTTAGATTTCTTTCATTATAAATTGGGATCTATTCATTTGAGATGTATTCAACTGAGAAAGAAGAAATGAACTGGTTTGAGCCTTTGCAAATCACAGTGTTTTTCTGAAGAGCTGGACCAGTGTTCTGTAAATAGACAATTTCAGTTTAGTCTTCCAAATTTGTTCCATCATCCTCTCCAGGTCAAATTTTTGTATTCTTCAATGTAGTAGCTGCAAAACAAAATTGGAACTGGGTTTCTGGGTTTAAAACTATATCTGAAAAAATCCTAGCAGTGGCACAATATGTCATCCCTGTTAGTTGCCTCAATGGAATATAAGGACCAAAGGTGAAATTTATCCCTCATAGAAGACTAGATATTTAAGAATCACTTAAGTTTGGTTTGGTACATGGGCTCTCTTTGCACAACAGTGCATTTTACCTCTTAACCAAGACAGAGACTAAATGGCTCCTTAGAGAGCCTTTGCAGAGCACAGTTGATGCATTGGCCAGAAGGGGAAGAAACACACACTGTGGTGATCAGCACTGTATCTCTTCTGGAAAGATGTCAGTTACCAAATCTACCAAGATAGCCACAGACATAAAATCCTTTAATGAAAATAAATTCCAGCCAGCAAATAATGTCTTCTGCGAGTGAAGGAGTCAAGGGAATTAGAGTTGTAACTTGTGTTTTCTCTTGCTGTTATCTCATATCTATGCTATCCAAGGGCAAGTAAACAGTTTCCTCGGAGACTGATCAACTGCTAGAGAGCCTTGCATTAGCAAGGTGGGACCGAGTGAATTACCTCTGCAGTGTTTTCCATTTCAACAACAGCAGGACAGAGGTCCTGAATTCATTCCAACTCTTAGGATCCCCTTGGTTACTATGTGAGCAAAGCAGTGACAAGGAGAAGATTTTAATTCAAGATTAAGAATTTAATGCATTAACATAATGGTTCTTCAATTTGCTGTTCAAAACATGAGTAAATGGAGAACTGAGAGAAAAACAGACCTTTAAATTAGGTCTCAAGAGGAAGAAAAATTTAATCACCGCTCATTGTAAATAAAGCTGTCTATTCCAGCCATTCTATTTGCTAAACAAAGAAATTTATACCACTTCATATACAACTGATTGAGACATCCTGACTGATTCTTCAGAGCAAAAGCTTTGAGTCTGTGTACAGACGTTTGATGAGTGATAAGGTTTTCTCCTTAGCTGTGGTACTGTTGAGTTGCATGAACTTGAATTAACTTGGCAATTGTATCCCTGAGATTTGCGTAGACCTGGAGGCAATTACATTCCCTCCCTTATAAAAAGGATTTTGTATCGACTGTACAGTTAGCAACAAGGATGTCTGCACTGTCCTGGTTCATTGTCTAATTACAGCTCAGGATGAGAGTATTTAAGAGAATATGAACTGCACTTCAGAGAAGACTGATATGAAAGCTGCTGATTTTACTCTGTAAATTTTCTCCAACCAAAAGGACGTGAAAATTACAACAAATCCAAGCAATTTATTTTGTATGGTACAAATTACAATATCCATGCATATCTACATTATAATACTTTTCACGTGTCTTGTTGTTTGTTGGTTCCTGTTCATCTTTTTTCCCCTCAAATTTTCATCATTGCTTGTAACTTCCTGGCTTCATCACAACTCTTCCTGACAAACCTTCTGTTACTGCAAGGTACACAAACATGCATATGCAAGGAAAGAGCAAGGAAGAGGCAAGCAGTTGTCAGAGGTATGCTAATTGCTCTACTTAATGTATGCACTATCTGCTTTCACATTAAAAGCATAGTGCCAATCATTTAAATTCAGGTAATCAGAAGGATTGTGAGGAAAAAAAAAAAAAAACAAACACCTGGCAAGGCAGTTCGTAATTTTTTTTTAATTTTTTTTTTTCCAAAACAAAAAGATGATGGAGGGGAATTCCTGCAAGGTCACTGGCTTAGGAAGAATTTATAAAATTTGATGACAAAATCCACAAGAAGAAAAGATTAAACACTTAAATAAACTACTTTTTTTTTCCAGGCTCTCAGCTTTTTCCTTTTCTTGGCTGCTGGTCTCATTCAGCTAAAACAACTGTGTCAAACATACATCTCAGTGCTGGCAGTTCAGAGGCTGGGTTTCCCTCCCATGGTTAACTGAACAAACGAATGGCAGCGAGTTTGTGACCCTGTCCCAGTGGGAAAAAAAGAGATGCTGGCTTACCACATTGGGCATCAATGATGAATTGCTTACTGCAGCTCTGTTAACTATTCTGCACACATTTATGGACTTCACAAATGGGAAAAGAATATATTTTTTTTTTAAAAATCTGAATGGGTTCAGTTACTGATGCTCTCTCCCTCTTTCTTTCTCGTTCTGTACATATCTATATGTATGCGTGTTTACATAATTGCATGCCTTCAGGAGGGCTTCTTAAATACACAGTTAAAAGCTTGATAGAAACAAATGAAAATCAGTCAAAACTTTCTTACAGGAATTTTAACTTTGATAGGAAGTTTGACAACTACTTCTAAAAAGTTAATTTTAAAATTTTAAAAAGGAATTGTTTACGCAAAAAAAAGTATCTTCCTTTTAGGGAAGGCAGCACAAACATTTAAGTATTTCCTTCAAGGTTCTATTATTGTACACTTTGATTATAATCTGTTTCAATTTATGTCTACTGAAAAATGTCTCAAACTCTGTGAAATACTCTTTCTTCTGTGCAGTTTTAATACACTTAGGTACAGTAGGGTTACATTTAGTTAGAACCATAGGAGGGCAGGAGGAAAGGAGAGGGGAATTTGGAGATGAAGAAATATTAAAATAAGACCTTTAAAATCAAATAGTAAACATTACCACATCTTGATACACTCTCCCCATCCCTAAAGTTCATGTACATCCATCCTTTCAAGACAATCACACAGTAAGATAATTTCTTTTTGTCCACAATGTAGAACAACTGACATAACAAACCATAGTAGGAAATGCTAAAAATAGTGACCAAAAATGTAACTTGCTGCTTTTTCTTTTCTGCTCTTGTCTTGCACGCACATGGCCTTTTCAATTGCTTGATTATTTTTGCTTGTTGCTTTTTGCTTGATTATTTTTGCATTGTTGTTTTTAAACAGCATGGATATAGAAATCTTTCCATGGCCTTCCTTTAAATATATGCATGTACAAACACACACATATGTACATACTGTAAATAAATCAATGATAGAATCTCATTATCCTCATCACAGCCCTACAATAATGCATATTCAAACAGAAGGAGAATAATACATTGACAAACACAAAACAAGAAGAATCTCTAGTATTCAATCTAAAGGGCTCAGTTGCTTATTACAGAGAAAGCCAAGGTTAAACCAAATATTACTATTGTGATAGCCTCTTTATATTTGCAAATGCCAACACTGGGCTTGGTCTCCAAAGGGTATTTCAGGATCTTAGAGGTTTTGCATAAAACTGATGTGGAAGAGGGGGTGTGCAATGACATCTAACAGAAAGAGCATCCTAAATATGCAGCTGCCTACAGAATCAGGGCGGGGACTTGGCTGGCAGCATATATGAGAAAAATGTCATATATGGGCAAAGCCATAGAATGAAAACGAGTGGGTTTACTTACTACAGCAAGGACCATACCTTTTATCAGCCCTGTGGAGTAGAAGTTGCCCACTTCATCACAATCACATGAGAGTTTTGGAAGCAGACCAAATACAATTTATCTGGAAAGGGTGTAAATGCCTAGAGAGTTTTGTTTTCTTCACAGATCAAATTTATGCCATCACAGAGCTATGAAGTTAGACTAGCTGATAATAATGATCCATAATGACTTTCATGTTTTCATACCCTATAGAGAAACTCAGCCTAACCTATCTGACAAAAAAAAGATGCCAAGAAGACACAGGTTGGAACACAACTCAGCTGTGAGGTGCTGGCCACCTCCAGTGGGCCATAGCATTTGCCCCAGCATCTCCTGGCTCTACTGGCTCCAGGTGCAGCCTGTGCTGCCCACAGCACCATCTGGATGTGTGTGTCCCCTCCGCCCCGCCTCCCTTTCCCCATATCCTGTGGCAGGATCTACACCTGCACTAACCTCCCAATAGCTGAGCAAAACCTGTTTCCAGACCAAACCAATATAGCTGGTAATTGGGGAGGTAACTGTTAAGGCCAGTATGAGTGCTGAAAACCATCTGTTGGATTTTGGGATGTGCTGAAGTGACTTTCCTCTGATTTATGCAGTGTGCATCTTTTGCTGCCCTTCCCCTGACAGATGAGTACTTTTAAAACTAAACAAACACCCAATGTGTCCAAGTATGTCATCAAATGACCTCCTGCTACCATTATTGATGAGTTACACCTGTTTGCCAACAAATACACTCCCTTATCACTGTCATGTGAGTAATCAGGTAAATGCTTGAGTAAACAAGCCTGCCCAGCTCGAGACCCTGGCAGCTATTTCAGCCGGATGCAGAGGAAGACCCTCTACAGCTAGTGTAGAGGTAAGGCTCCCCAAAGACTTAAAGTGGCAGAGAATTTAATCACTGGTATTATTACCACATTCCCAAAGGCCTACTGTAAGCACTAAACTAAATATAGAAACTAGACTTTACAGATCACAGTTATTGCCATTCCAGGTGCTGGAATGGCACAAAAGAAGAGATGTTTTGTCTCCACCCCATATTCATGGTCACCTCAGTAATGTGGTCCCTAAGTAAATGGGACAGGGTGTAAACAGCAGGCTGGACTCAGAGCAAACTGTAGTGCCCCCAAACCTGGTCTATGAGTACTTTTCATGGGCATAGATGGTGTTAGCAAGGGTAAATTAGCCATTCTGCCTCCATGGGAAAAGGCACTCATATCTGGTATTCATTCACCTGTGACTGTATCTGAGACACGGGAGCTTTACATCTGTCAGGGCATTCCCTGGAAACACCATGACTGGAGACAGTGGTATTAGTTAAAGGACTGCCCTAGGTAGTGTGAGAACTAAGGGGTTAAATACTGCTTGTATTTAGATGGTGATTGTTTGTCATGGATGCACAGAATAAACAAAGAACTTGAGAGCCCAATTTAGCAAAGAGAGGAGTCAGGGTCTGGCACCTCCAAAGAAACACACTCAGAAAGAGAATGGGCAAGAAAAAGGGAGTAGCAGGACTCATTCCCCACCCACCCCAAAGCATGTCAAGAGCACACAAAGGAGCAATCTCTCATCACAGGCACTTTGTGCAGTCTTTTCCCAAATATTCCCAGAGGAAGTGTGGCTCTGTCCTGCCCTTACTTTAGCCCCTGTCTAAATAGCACCATTTAGTATAGTATAAGCAGAGTCAAGGTTGCTCTTTTTTTTTTTCCCCTTTCTTTCTCTCTCTCTGCAAATTATTGCTGAGTTCACTACTGAAAATGATAGAGCAAAGTGTTTGTTTTGCTTACCTGCTCAAAGAGCAGGTAAAATATTATCTGAAGTTCACGCCACAAATATATTTTGTTCTTATCTTTAGTAAACATTTAGTAACAGTGAAGCTCTCATTATCAACAAGAGCTGTGTACCTAAATCCCTTCCCTCCCACCTCTGATGTCTTTTACTCAGGAGCTGATAAAAAGCTTTCAGTTACAGAGGTCTGCTCACAAGAAAAGGCATAGACACGTGAAAAACGTGTGTGTCAGTTGTGTGGCAGAGACATTGTACATTACATTGCATTAAAGGGCTCATAATAAAAATTGGTATGAGTGACTGGAATACCAGAATGAGAACAGCTTAAAGGCTAGTGTTCATTATTGCAGCATCTGCTAGTGCTGCTATAAATAAATGTTTCTAAACAATTCCATATTATGAACTCTTAATTTCAGGAATTTATAACCTAGATGTAAAAAAACCCAAAACTTCCTCTCAGCTGACATTTAGAAAAATAAGAGATTTGCATATAAAAGCCTTTACTGTGCACATAGTTACATGTATGTACAAAATCTCTATTTGTAAATCCATAGTTTTCTATCAAAAATAAAGGTCATACTAGCTTCAGAAACTTTTCAAAATCACAGAGAAGACACTTAAATTGTTAACTGATGTTTTTAATAGGAAAACTCACTATTGGAGATTTTGTTTTGTTTACAAATTTAGTCATGGTGTCATATATATATATATAAAAAAAAATAAAAACATTTTCTCACATCTGAAAACCTGGAACTTGTTGGTAGTTGCCTTGTAGCTCATGAGTGAAAATGAGCCTGTCTGCCCTGTTTCTACATTAAGGTTGGAAATGAGCTAGAAACAGCACGTAATTGGATGTTATCCATCTTGCAAGAGAGGCTCAGGAGTGTAATTATTCTCTATATTTAAAAATTTGGTGCTACAGAACAGGGACAAACATTCAAAGCAAACAACTGTTCGTAAAAGTAAGGGACATACTTGAATCTCTAGATTTATCTACCTTTATCTGTTCTTCTAAATTAGTCAGAACATACACTGTAAGGGACATGGTCGCGTTACCCCTCCACTGACTGTGCAGAAAGCCAAGGTCTGGCAGCCCAGTGACAGGGACAAACCTTTCACCACAGCCTCTGGCACAAGAGTTATAGCACCTACAGCACCTACAGCAGGTGGTGGAGGAATAGGGCAGTCAACATCTGCTCAGGTTTCAGACTAAGAAGCCCTTAGTCATTGTGTGGATTGCAGTAAGATCTCATGAGAGCATCATGCATCCCTGGAGATCTCAGCAGAGGGTAGCTACCATGCTCGTGTTTTCTCTTCTATTCCTGTTTGTGTAAATCAATCTTTGCTGCCAATTTCACAGGGACTAGCATTTTATCCTCTCTTACTATTGCCCTCTCAGCCTACTACCTGCACCCCTGCTCAGTAAATTCAAATTTTAAAAATTGGGAATACTGAAATACTGAAAGGTCATTCAATGGCATTTTGATTTGCTAGGTGCAGCAAAGGATGCAATGGATTATACAATAAAGCATTGCAAAAGGCAAATGGATCTCCTGCAATGTTCATTTCCCGAATGTAATGAGATTTTTCTCTGTTTATGACTTGACTTGACACTGGAATCCAAAAACTGTGGGGAACAAGTATCTGTAGTCTGATTGACCTGACCCTCAGGAAGAGAGTATCTACAAATGTAGCCAGGTATGAGAGTCATTTCTAAAATCAGCACAGGAACTCAGACAAGTTACATCGAAGTTGGATTATTTCAGACCAGCAGTATGAAGTTTCTTTGCTTGGAATTTTGTAAGTATTTTGTGTGACATGTTTTTTAAGATATCAATTATTCAGAACTATTATTTAGTGTAAAATAGATTTGGCTTTCTGCAATCTTTTAATAAATAGTAAGCAAAAGAAGAAAATATTTGCAGTAAAAACTAGAAAAATAGGATAGGCTTAATAATTCTCTTTAGACTGTCTGCAGCAAATCAGTGTGGGAGAAAAAAAAAAGGGAAGAGTAGACTGATTGACTGATTTAAAAAAAAAAAGCAAGCTATATCAATTCAACTTCATTGTTGAAATCCACTGGGGGAAAAATGTGGTTTAGCTCCTAGAATTAGAAGCACCCGTCAGGTCCCATGTGGAAGGAAATACCTGTGACCCATCAGGATGTGGAGGGTCAGGCATTCTGGTTGCAGATAAGGCTGGGTGAGCCAGCGTGGGGTACAGAAGGTCAAAAGAGAGAGACGTACTTAGCACTGCACGCTGGTTTAGAGAGCTGCTTGTAGAGGTGTTGATAAAAATAGTCTTTTGCTTTTCACACACCATCTCCATATCCTACACCAGTGCTGGGAGTAGTAGAATGAATAATTTTGTGGGAGGGGAAAAAATGGGAAATAAAGGACTTTCTATTAAAGTCTATTAAGCAATGGAAAATCGCTTCACCAAAAAAAAAAAAAAAAAAAAAAAAAAAAAAAAAAAAAAAAGAGTGTTTTACCCACAGGTGTCCAACTGCTACTTTAGTCATGCAGACAAGGAGTAAAAAAAATCATAAGTCAGCCATCCTGGGAAGTCTGAACGGTATGCAATTCAGTCAAGAATACCATATAAGCAAAAAAAAAAAAAAAGTTAGCAAATGCTAAAATAATGCAGATAAGGGGAATGCTTTCTGGCTGAATCACAAATTCCTCAAAAGCTAACATTTATCCAGTTTTTTGTTCAGAAAGAATATTGCTTGACCAATACTACTTTTCATGCTTAGCTTTCAGAGTTTTAAAGCATTTTTCAAAAGATGGCTGTTTTCCTACACCTCTAGCAGGGTCTATCCCCATTTTGAGCATATGCTTTCCCAGATAACACAGAAAAAAAACAAACCCTCAAAACACTCAAAGCATCGTATTTTCCTGAAAAAAAATGGTTTAAATTAGGGATTGTTCCACATAAATTAATACATCTATACAGACAGAGCCACAGCTCACATCTTTATATTCAGATTATGTTACTTACTACATTAAACAGCTCTGCTGCCTTCCTCCTCCTGCTAGGAGAAGGTGCAAGTTGGACATATGTCTACAAATTTTGTGCAATAAAGAAGGTAAATTTATGAGAGTAGATAATAAACTGCAGTGTTTTTTCAGTTGGGGTTATGATAGCTTCTCAATATCATAAGCAAAGAGGTATAGATCCTATCAAATATTTATTCCTGCTCTTTGTACGTGATGTTCATTGTTTAATAAAACAATTTGTAATAGAAGTATATTTGGTCCAGTGATCATGAATTTTCTATCAAAGTTATCATTTCATAGTTTTAGTGCTCAAACAGTTATTCTTAGAGTTCTCAGCTAATTGAAGGAACATTTTCCACTTAATTTAGAAAACTTGTGATTTCCTTTTGAGAAACAGAGCTGTTTTCCAGAGCACCAGAGGTAAGGGAAACCTCATGGCCCAGCATAAGATTGCCACAGAATCTTTTCAAATATTGCCACAGAAGCAATTTCACACTGGATAGCATTCCCACTAGTTGGCAGATTTTCCCCAACAAACAAAAGTAATACAAGCTCATAGGTACTCCATACAAGACTAGGAAAAAAAGTGGAGAAATGAGGGTCAGGAAATTCAAAGTAAAATTTGGAAATCCCTCTTCATCCAATGGAGTAAAGTTGTTACAACCTTAGGTAAGCACTATTGTATGACAGATGATGAAAGCATCCTTGAGTACTTGGAGTACTGTGTCTAGCTTTGGAGTCCTTAGCACAGGAAGCACATGGACATGTTGGAACAGGTCCAGCAGAGGGCCATGAAGATGATCAGAGAGCTGGAGCACCTCTCCTATGAGGACAGGCTGAGAGAGTTGGGATTGTTCAGCCTGCAGTAGAAAAGGCTCCAGGGAGACGTTTTAGCAATCTTCCAGTATCTGAAGGGAGCCTACAGGAGAGATGGGGAGAGACTCTTTGTTAGGGAGTGTAGTGATAGGACAAGGGTAATGGTTTTACATTTAAAGAGGGGTAATTTAGGTTAGATATCAGAATTAAATTCTGTACTGTGAGGGTGGTGAAGCACTGGAACAGGCTGCCCAGAGAAGTTGTGGATCCCCACGCCCCAGGCCAGGCTGGATGGGGCTTTGAGCAACCTGCTCTAGTGGGAGGTGTCCCTGACCATGGCAGGGGGTTGGAACTCAGTGGTCTTTAACCGTTCTATGAGTCTATGATTCTGTGTCCAACATCTCTTTACTGCAGCATCCCTGTTGTGGTGCAGGATCAGCTTCTGCAACTCCTCCACATATGCCTGTTACACAAATAAATCAGAGCACCCAATGATCTCATCTTGTACCATCTGGGTGACCCAAGCTGAATAGGGACATGAAATACTGAGACATTTGGCTTGAGGTGGTGGCAATGGGAAGCTCAGCCTGGACCAGTCACTCCATCCTCCCACTTTGCTGGGGTTGCTGGTTGATCTTCCTGGATATGCTGGGGGAAGACTGGACCTGAGTGAGAAGAGGAGCTCATTGAACAATTTGGCAGTCTGCACATGCCCTGCTACATTTTGGATTTGGATTAGCCTGGTTATTTGGCTAGCAGAATTAATGTTATTGCAGAAGAGTGTAGCATGAAAAAAGGGCTGTGAAAATATATGACTATTGATTTGGTAAAGGAAAGTGAGCGTATTGGTTAAATACGTACTCTGGTATGCATGCTTTTGTGATAACAATCATTACTTATCCCTTAGACATTTATGGCTTCTTTAGAAATTTTATTGTTGTATAAATTCATACTTGGGCACCTTATAAAAGTAGAGTTTTGACAGCGTAATAGTCCATAAAGAAAACACAGTTTCAAGAACTAGGCTACAGATTTTGTGATTTGCCATCTTAATGCAGTGCCACACAACAAATACCAAAACCAGGTTTTGACACCTTGAAAGGCCTTTCATGATGTGAAACCAGGTCACTTTCCTTCCTAAGGGCACCCTTTGAAAGTGGATCATTAATCTGGTATCAGGCTGATCTGCCTGCTTCCTCTCCATATATGCATTTGGTAAATTTGAAAGCCTTTCTAAAACATTACCAACAGAAAATGCACTGTGAAATTCAGAAGGTTTCCAGTACATAGAATTTCAGCTCTACAATTTCGCCCCTCCAAGTGCCACAAGAGATAATGAATTAATAATTTACCAAATTTTTATTTTTCAAATCCAAGTTGTTTATTTTTATTTAGTTGCATGGGGACAGAAAATGTCTTTTATCACTTTCTAGTATATTTCATACCTGTTTAAGATAAAAAGCAGAGAAGGCCAAATGTTCAGCAAATTAGAGGAAAAACATTCACTTTCATGTTGTTTACAAGGTGAAGTTCAAACCTGCAAAGATATTTTAAGGCAAAAATACTGTCATTCACTTACTTATATCTAGAAAATATTCCAGACAGACTACTGTAACAAGATGGTTGCATATAATTTTGAATAATGTATTAATAAAGCCAGTTGTAAATTGCGATGGTGGCTGTGCAGGATAATTGTGAATCTTTGGCACTAAGACAATAATTAGTATTAAAAGGAGCTGTGGCTCAAAAGATTTACTACTGTACTTCTAATTTGTAGGTAGAGCATATAACAAAATAATAATAACCTGAACTGAAAATCCACAACAGTTTTCGTACTTAATCAAATAATGCTGCACTAATTATGTTTGTCATAAAAAGTTAATTCCTTAGAAAAGCTGTTTAATGTTTACAAAAAAAGCATTACGAAGAAAACTTCTTAACCTTATAGCGTTTTAGTCACCACTAATTGTCGAGTTCTGCGTGAAACAAATATTGAATGTTTATGGGAATTTCTTATACCTTTTCCACAGCGCTCCAAAGTGAAATCGTTGCTGGTAAGATCCTACTAAACTTAGCTGAAATATAGTGACGCCAGCAAAAAACTGTGTTTGTGAGTTTTTAGGTATGTGTAGTTGTTGTACTAGGATCCTTCAAAGAATTTTTTTTTTTTTTTTTTTTTTTGCTTATGCTCCATTTACAAAGGGGGAAATGATTGAATTTGCTTCACTGAATTGAACTTATACAGCTTCCTGCTGGGTTCTGGGGAGCATTTATGGAACACCACCTGGAGGGCAGCTGCTCTTTTCTCTTAGCCCTGAATATCATTAAATTTCAGCAGCAACATGACACACTGTAGAAAATTTTGTTTTAAGGCTGCGCTCTTCTGTGCTGTTGCTGTCAAGAGCAGAGAGGAACGGGTGGGCATTTCTGGAAAGAGGGAGTGGTAGATTTCATTCCTTGTCAGCAAGTGCCCACAAGCAGGAAAAGCAGCAGAAGGATTGGAAAATGTAAAAGGAACTTTTTTTTTTTTTTTTTTTACTTTATTGGGGAGCCTCTTGGAAGACGTGTATTTCATAACAGTACATTGTTTTGGTGTAAATATAAGTACTTATGACTTGTGCTGAAGCATTCACAATTTAACTTCATATTTGAGCTACAGAATGTCTTCACTTGAAAAAGGAGAGCAATTGCTAACCTTATCTTGCACACGTGGGTGACATTGGAGCTGCCCTAAGAACTCATTTTCTTGTAACTATTTGCCTAAGCATTTCACTACCAGATTAAGCCTGAAGACAACATTGCAGTGAAATGCCATGAAACACTGCTTTATGTCTGTGTCTTCCACAGGGTCAACTAGCTGTGGCTTGGACCCTCTATGGGTTTTACACATTTTGAACACATTTCGAACACATTTTGAACACATTTCTTTTTTTTTCATTGTAGGTGAGAAACTTTTTGTATTAAGAGCAGAGGTAAAACAGGACTGGCTTATGGCAGCTCACCTCTATTGCTGTACTTTGGGGTTTTTCCTCTCCTCTAGTTTCCAGCCTTTACATGCCAAACCCAATATGAAGAGAGGACTGCTTTCCTGGGAATTATGACGTATGGCCCAGCTATCTGTGCACTTCCCATATTCCCTGAAGTCTACATCAGTCATCGTGCTGATGGTAACAGCAAGCGTGGCACAATAACCAGAAATAACAATCTATATACAGTAAATGTTATATGTGATATATCTGCTCACTGCCTTATAAAAATTCAGTGTTTTTCAGTGGAATATGGCAATTAACTCCTATTTCTGCACATTTTGGCCTCTGCATTTCTCTCCTTCTTTCCATGTTGCACCTTTTCTCCTCACCCTCTTTGCTATTTGCATCAGCACCTCTTTCCTCTTTAGTTCGCCATTAAAATGCTTAATAGCAATGCTGGTGTGGTCTTCAAAATGAGCTGGAGTGTTGTACAATTGGTCACCAATTAATACTGTTGTGTAACACAAATGATTGACACTTTCTTCTCAGAGCAAAATCCAGAAATATGTGATTTTGTCAAAAACATAATGTTATTGGAAAAGCATCACTTTCAACAGCAGTGAGAACTTACTGTTACAAATGAGAAAATCTCATCTGAATAAACTTAAAATTCACTTTTCTTGTTGAATTAACTTAAAGGTCTGTTTCAAATAAAACAGTTGACAGAAAGTTATATCACTTAGTTTCAAATTGAAATATCTATGTTGTCATGCCGACATTTCTGAAACAGAAGTTTTCATAATATTCTTCATGAGCAGCTTTTCAATCAACAGTTCCAGTTTTGTCCGGGTACTCTTTCCAAATGCTCAGTGACTACAAATATTTGTATTCTGGGAACAAGAAAGAATTCCTGAGCTGGAGCAAAACATTGCCATGTTAAGTATTACCTAAAGTTTGAAAACAACAGAGGCACCAGGTCATAGATGAGTACTGTTTAATATTTTCATCAATACCATAGACAGTGAGATTGAGTGCACCCTCAGCAAGTTTGCAGATGACACCAAGCTGAGTGGTGTGGTTGATGCACCTGAGGAACAGGATGCCCTCCAGAGGGTCCTGGACAGGCTTGAGAAATGGGCCTGTGTGAACCTCCTGAAGTTCAACAAGGCCATGAGCAGGGTCCTGCACCTGGGTCAGGGCAATCCCCAGTGCCGATACAGGCTGGGGGATGAAAGGATTGAGAGCAGCCCTGTCAAGAAGGACTTGGGGATACTGGAGGATGAAAAGCTGGACATGAGCTGACAATTGTATGCTTTCGTTCCAGAAAGCCAACCATACCCTTGGCTGCATCAATAGAAGTGTGGCCAGCAGGTCATGGGAGGTGATTCTGCCCCTCTGCTCTGCTCTGGTGAGACCTCACCTGGAGTACTGCATCCAGCTCTGGAGTCCTGAGCACAGGAAAGACATGGATCTACTAAAGTGGGTCCAGAGGAGGGCCATGAAGATGATCAGAGGAACGGAACACCTCTCTTATGAGGACAGGCTGAGAGAGTTGCATTGGTCAGCCTGGAGAAGAAAAGGTTCTGGGGACCTCATTGAAGGCTTTTGGTACTTAAAGGGGGCTTTCAAGAAAGATGGGGGCAAATTTTCTAGCACAGCCTGTTGTGATAGGACAAGGGATAACGGCTTTAAAAAGGGTAGATTTAGATTAAACATAAAGATGAAAATTTTTACAAAGAGAGCGGTGAAACACTGGCACAGGTTGTCCAGAGAGGTGGTGGATGCCCTGTCTCTGGAAACTTTCAAGGTCAGGTTGGATGGGGCTCTGAGCAACCTGATCTAGTTGAACATGTCCCTGCCCATTGCAGGGGGATAGGACTAGGTGACCTTCAAAGATCCATTCCAACCCAAACTATTCCGTGATTCTATGATAAATATTAAATATTTTGGGCTCCCTAGAGAGATAGCAAAACTGCAACTGTACTTGACTTGGACTAGGTGGCTTAACAGTATAATCATGACTGGCTTTTCCTCATGATCACTGGAACTGATTAATGCTAAACTTTCTTACAGGAAGAAAATTTTGTATTTCAAACAACTTTAACTCTTGAGTATTAGTTGAAGGATCTGATGGGGATCAGTGCTGGCAAAGCAGCTCTCATCACTGAGATTACACAGAGTAGGAGTCCTCCAGTGCAGGACCTGCACTTCCAGTTGATTCAGAATCCTAGATTGAAATACCATTATTTTTTTTTTTTACTTAGCCATTCTGAAAGCCAAGAGAGACCTAGGTAGGAAAGAGGGAAATTCTAAGTGGGAGAGCTAAAATGGTCTCTGAAAACACACCTTATTTTCCAGAATCAGGCCCACAATTTCCAAGCTCAGCGCTCAGGGAAACCAGAAAAGCTTTTTCTGTATTACAAGAAGACTCATATTTATTGGAGCTGTTCA
Source organism: Nycticryphes semicollaris (assembly GCA_013400055.1). Lineage (NCBI taxonomy): Eukaryota > Metazoa > Chordata > Aves > Charadriiformes > Rostratulidae > Nycticryphes > Nycticryphes semicollaris. Next base: position 155,762 of record VXBJ01004534.1, read on the forward strand.
GTTTGTCTATATTTCTCTACCACAGCAATCTTGCTGGAAATGAAAACCTGCATACTATGAACACCAAATAATGGATTTTCAAACTAGCAATGAAATGAAAAAGATCTTTCTGTGTAAGACTGGTGTCTAGGTAAAATGTAAATTAAATCTCTCTGCAAAGCAATTCTGAATAATCAGAAATGCATACAGTCACTAAAATACATAACCGGAATAACACAGAAATGGAACAACATGACAATGTTCTGGGGTTTTTTTCTGCTTGAGAATAGAAGTAGATGGTTCTCCCAAATAATTATCTGTTTCAAGAGAAAATTGTTCACATGCAAAAAATGCACACTTCCATTTCATATATCTCGCTCCTTGGGTAGGCTCCAATTCTGATCTTTACCATGGTCCAAAATGGGAGCAATTGCATTGCACAAGCTGTCTTTTCAACTGCAACTTCTCAGCATATTTAGTCTTAAGACCATATGCTGAAGAGTCCACAGGACTGTAATGGAGAGGATTTCAGCTCTGCCTATTCTGCCAGGCTCATGGTGTAGACTTAGACAAATTATCTTAGCACTGGCCCAGACTTTCATTTCCTGCTTTGCTTTGTTTATGCCTAAATTCTCAGCTGAAGAGCTTGGAGAGCACTCTGAATTTGTGTATCGCTGGTCACCTGCCCCCTCTCTTCTCCTGCAGTTTGGGAAGTGAAGAAGAAAGGAGATGCAGAAGTATGTGGAAGGGGTTGAGCAGATCTCCATTAATTGTATACATGAGAGAGATGATTCTTTATATTGAATTTTCTCTGCAAGGTAAGGAACACACTGCACAGAGTTTCTTTGTGAACAAAGGTTTTAGGCATGCACTCAGGCAAGTCTGTGCTTAAAAAGCAGTTCCCTCCATACACTACTTAACTGGCAGTGCAGATATTTCTCGGGGTTGCACAGGAAGTCATAAATTGACCCTTTCCAGGTAAAGCAGAAAACAGAAATTGGGGAGAGGTTTCTAGCTCTCCATATCATCCTTTTCTGACCAGTGCTGATGGTGCAGGGAGAACCCCAAAACTGTAGCTCCCTTCTATAAATTGCTGATAGTAATTCCTTATCTCAGACTTCACCTTGTCACCTTGTGAGATACCAACTGCCATGCAATTACAAGTACAATTAATTTCTGGTTTATTATTAATTGACCACTTTGTCAAACAAACTATATGATAAGCTGTAATAAACTTTTTCTATTTGCTGCTCTGACTTACAATTCCTAGTGAGGCAAAATTGAATAAAATAATATTAAGTCTCAGCTGACTTACAAAGATCATTAGTAACCATGTCTTGTATGCAAGAACTGGATTCAGGCCATGCTGACACAAGACAATCAGTTTTCTATTCTTGCAGGATGCTGTAATGAAATGCCTGATTTGATGAAGTTAGAGGCGTTATGATATTTTCATCATTGTGTAATAAAGCATCGGGAAACCTTCAAGCCTCTAATGTTATTGAATACCTTAGTGGTGTTAACACTAACAGCGTACAGTTTGCAATATAAGGGAAGGAGAAGGAGGGAGGCGGGAGGACAGTTTCAGCTTTTGGTTTAAGGTGAACAATCTTTTCCATATTAATATGTTCTCCACCATCATTAAATGACTGGTACAGTCAGGGTTTTGAAGGCCCCTGGAATGCCCTAGCATATTCATAAATAAGAAATAGTGGATGGAATAAGTAAATTTTTCTCATTTTCACTACAAAATAACGGTTATTAGAGGGAATGGTATGATGCCGGGTTTTTGCAGTTACATGTTTTTTTGTGAATATTTAGTAATATTGCTGGATATTCTTTTAGGAACCAAAAGAGCACAAGGTGTTTTTCATAGGAATTAGTAACATACTTTTATATGCATATATATTTGCAGTTCCATAGGGTCTTTTATTTAAAGGCTATTACCCAAATTTACAACAAATTAATAAAAATGAAAAATTAAAACCAGTATTAACTGAAGTGTTGCTTTTCCAGAGCCCCAGTCACACTCAGCATATTTAATTCATTCCTGCGAATTCAGCAGGGCTTTGTGTAGAAATAAAACAAACAGCATTTCTATGTGCCTTCATTGTTTAGCTACTGTACAATTTCTTGTGACTGATGATATTATTTATAGCTAGGAGGCTTGTTTGTTTGTTTTTCATTTGGAAAAAAATAATAGTCAATGAAACACTTGCTAAATTTATTTATTTTTAAAACAATGGTAATAGAAAGATTTACATGGGCATTAAAAAAACAAGGACATAAAGAGCTTTGTAAAGATCTTCATATAACCTTTTTTTCTCCAAATATATACAACCAGTTGGAATGTTATATGGTTTGCTGCTTTGTTCCGTAATGAAGCTCTAATTTCCATTTCCACTGTACAGCTGTTGCACTTCTCTCCCTTGGATTTTGCCAGCACAAGCTCAGGATTGCCAGCGAGTAAAGTCTGCCTAGAGGAAGTCAAGGCAGCCCACAAAGCTCGCATCCCCAACTCTTCCGAGCCCAGCTCCACCAGTAGGTAGGATGGGAACAGAGCCAGGGCACCTGGTGGGTGTGTTGACTTGATGGTCCACATAGTTCCAGTGCTCTAAAGGTTCACAGCTCTCTGGGAAGGAGATTGCTTTGCACAAAGCCAGCGTGCACACCACCGAGCTCATCAGCTTGGGCTCCACACATCACCCACAGCGCTTTCGCATCTGATAGATGAGAGAGCACGGCCAAAGCCAACCTCTGGGTCATTCTCTAGTGGGTAGCTCCTGGCTGATCCAATAGGACAGGTCACATTATGGCCATGACCTCAGGTATCTTCAATTTTGTAATTAGGAAATGACAGAACTAGGTGGCATTTAAGGCAAGGCCCTTCTTAGCAAAACCCCTGGAGAATTTTTCAGAATCCTCCTCACTGTGTGAGTCCTGTAAATTAAAAATCTTTCAGGCATATGCCTCAGAGTGGCTTTTCACTTGCACTGTAATGGTATATAGAAAGGACAGCTGATCAGCAGGTCCCAGTCAGGCGAGCACCCAGGACGTGAGACTTGATAAGTGTCTTTCCTGCAGGTCACCTTGCTGCCTCCTTCAAGGCAGCGGAGCCAAAGAAAATACCCTGTATCCATTTTATAGGTTCAAATGTTATTTGGTTGTAAGTGAGAGTGAGGCCAGTTGCAGCCCTCCGCTGCTCTTTCGGAGGGAGGAAAAGGTAAACGGTAAATCTGTGTATCTGCATCCATTCAGCTGTGAACATGCTTTATACCTCTAACGGGTATATTGCTGTGATGTCTAATGTGTACATTCTGCCATGCACTTTTTCATGTCCTTGCTAAATTTTCACTAAGAAGCCTGCTGGACTAAACAGACTTTCCACCCCACTAAAAATAATTAGAAAATCCAATGCAACAGTTATGATAATAATTCAAGATTTGATAAAAAAAAAACTTTAAACATCACATAAATTAAGTACATAATATAACAAATCCTATATAAGTCGTCAATAGTCTCCACCTAAGCAGATTAACTGGCACACATATGAGTGTGCAATATTATACAGTGAAACCTGTGTGCCCTAAGAGACTACCCTAAGGTACTGACAAATACTTTACAACACCAAATTACCCATATTAAGCAAACTGGCTCTGCAATTTAACCAGAGATGGACTATAATTGGTTCAAAGTACAACACAGTTTCCTAAGAGACCTGCTAAAACACTATGGATTTCAATTTCTATAGGGTAAACATATAAATGTACAATATTATGAATAAACTCTGTCACTTTGAACTGTTCTGAATTTTGTGGAAGATTTCATAACAATCAAAATAAAATCTGTTAAAAATAATTGTTTTCTTTTTAATTTCATATAACTGGCTGCTGAATATCTAATTAAAATTAAGTTAAAATTAAAATTTTGTGTTAAATACAGTTATTAAATGTACATATTTCAAGTTTTCAGTAGAAAGAAGTAAACAATTCCATTTAACTAAGCTTAGTGACAGTAATTTCTGATATCAAATAACTGCAATGTAATCTCTTATGGGATTCCCTTCACTTATTTTTTCAAGTACAATTTGCAGACACTTTTAATAAGAGACACATCTCTTTGAAATTGTTCTCCTGCCCTAAAAAGTGATTTGGTAAAAATGGCACTGGGGGCTCTGGATTCATTATCACACTGATTTTCCTACCCATTGAGCTCCGTTTGCAAGTAAATTTCTAACTGCCAGCTGCACAAACTCAGCCTGAGTCCTGGATCCCTTCCATCTCATGCATCACCACCAGTAATAAATATCCTGTATGCCAGAATATGCCCTCCATGGCATCTGTGCAATCCCAGTGCCATCCGTGAATTTGCACAGGTGTTGCTGGGGGCAGACGCTCAAATCAATAGGGTTACACACAAGTGGCTGAGGAAATCATCTGCCAAACAGAACTACTCGCACTGCAATGATCTGTGGGATGGAAGGGACACCCTCTGCCTTGCAGAGACAGGTTTAGTCTCACAGCCAGGAAGAAAAACGTGTTTTGTCTTGCAAACAGGAATTCTGAGAGGGTTGCAATGTCTGTGGAACACCCCAATGCTATTTTTTATGCTGTTTCTTAGAGAGTAAAATGGTCTTGCAGTCTACGTGATGCCCAAAAAACACATTTGGAATTATACTTTTTTTAAGAAGTTGCACTTCGTAATCAGGATGATATCATGAAAAAATGGCAAGTGATAGATCTTGGTATCTTAAAACAAGTCCTTGTGTACGATTAGTACGTGGGGGCTGAGAGGAAATGGTCCATCCATATTGTCCCAGTGTGACAGAACTGTTATCCAACAATGTCTTTGGGGAGGATGGTGGAGCAACAACACACTCCAGGACACCAGACTTGGACACATAACACAGATGCCAGAACAAGGTTACTTTCTGCTCAGTTTTTGCCTCTTGCATTGTTTCAACCCACACATACAACCCCTGTATCTCGAGATGTCCTTGCTGAGCATGTCTTTACAAAGAGTGGTCTAATGTCATTTCTGGAGGTACCTTCAGGTGGGGAGCAGTTCGAAGGCAGTTCTTCTGTCAGATTTCTGTTAGTAGTATTGTACATCATCAATGAATAAGTTGGATAGCGGGCTCTGGCAGGGGATGAGCTAGAAGGAGCTGCTCCTCCTCCCACTGACAGCTTCTCTGAGCTCAAGCTGGACCTTGCCGGCGGCAGAGGACTGCACCACCTGGAAAGATGATACACCAGCCAGCCAGCAAACCACCCTCCACACTGTCCTCACCATAGCTGTAGATAATGCACATACTTTTGGCAAAACAAAGGTTTTGGCACACAAAATCAAGGTTAAGGACATTTGGATACCTTCATATACATTTAGTTTCAAACCAGATGTAAATTAAGATTTTTCTGGATTTTGAGTAAACTAGTTTGTCCCCTTGAATGATTACTCTATGTCAGTTAAATGACAGCACTTCACCTCTCACTCTGAAATTCCATTTTTATGTGTGTCAGCTCTGGGCACCTATTTAGTTTTATTTTCAAAACAAAGCTTTTGTGGAAACCACAGACTTACATAATCTCAACTCCAAGAGCGTGCGGTAGCTGGTGTACCATAGCTGAACAGGCGGGAGAGGCTATGACAAACAAGTTGAATTTTTCATGTGAATTAGCAGATTAAGATAAAACCTCTAGTGAAGGGAACATTCATCATATCATAAAAAGCAGAGCCAGTGTCCTTTTCATGATTTTCCCCTGTGTTAGCTAACAGGAGGTAAAACCACAGCTTATTTTTTTTCTCCTGACTGCAAGACCCAAGGAACTTACTCCAGAAAAGATCCCTAGGGTCTGTGTCTGTCATCTAGCCTCCGGAGTGACCCCTCCGTTCAGAATTCATTGTACGTTTCCCGTTAAGACAAAACTCTCTTGACCCTGTAATTCTTTCTTCCTCCATTTTGGATCTACAGCTTGTGACTGAAACCACTTCCCACACCTTGCAGAAGGTGCGTAACTCCGGTTTTCCCACACGTTCCCCCGGCAAAGTCATTCTGGGCTCTCCAGACAAAAATCTGCAGCACAATTCAGAACAGGCATGAAATAAATAACCGAAAGAACACTTGCTATTTGTCTCCGGAGTTAGGCCAGTAAAAATCTTGGCTTTTCAGTTCACTGAAATGTAACACAGAAAGAGGGCACTATAAGGAGAGCTGATAACCTCCGTTTTTTCCAAAACTCTGTTTCTTTGTCAATAATTTTTTTTTTGCCCATATTTAATTCCTGTTTGGTAGTCAGTCTTGCAAGAACATCATAAGCCTCTTAAAAAGGTGGAACCCTTCAACTTTTTTCAGCACCAATGGGGGCAGATGTAAGCACATTAAGAGGGCCTATTCTCCTGCATAAAACATGTTCTGTCAGCTGGCTTCAGGCCTTTGGAGGCATCTCACCAGTTTCCAGACTGGGAGATCTCAGTGTCGTCACTGGTATTCTATATGCATGCTGCACTGCACTCAGGATAACACTTCCCCCACACACACCAAACTGGAGCACTAGGAAGCCCAGTGTAGAGGCAGACCTGCAAAAAACAGCCTCCCTCCAAGCGGGCAGGCATTAAAAGCTCTCTGGTGAATCCTGTTTTACCTGTTTTCTCCCACTTTCAGGGGCAGTCCAGCCTTCTACTGACCTAGATAATGAAAAGATGATTATTCATTTGAATTTCAAAAGAACGAGTAGCTGTTAGCTCTAACTGCTGCACTCCAATAGGAATATACACGCACACACACATACAATTATTGAACTGGTTTTAGAAAATTATTTCATTTTAACAGTAATATCTACTTATTCATGTGCATGTTTTAATCAGATTTCTAAAATCCTCAAGATATTTTTTTTTCCTGAGCGTGGCTATTATTTATCAGTCTGTTTTCAGCTTCATTATCTTGCTAACACTACACTTCAAAATAAAACAAAAAACAATCAGAACATAACATTAACAAGCATGAGAAAACAGTAATGCTGTTTATATTTAAAAGATCACTTTGAGGGAAAAATTGAAATGCTGCCAAGACACTTCAGAAAATGAGATATACCAGAAAAATAGAAAAATGGGATTTATGGCAGTTATGTGATGCCCATAGTTTTAATATGTTTCTTCACAGGGACACAAGTGAAGAAGAAATATCCCAGATGAAGTTTGTTGTAACGATGGTGGCACCAATCTACACCAAAGCTTTATTAGGAATGATCTCTCCTGATCTAAATGTGTTAAAATGACAGATTCTGTCATCCTGGTAGATGGAATTCTAGTCACCAAAATGTCTTATCAATATTGATTATATGGTTCCCATTCCAATTGACTTAAAAATTATCCAAAATAGTTCATGGCTCTTGGAAAATGCTGATTCCACAAAATAATAGTATTTAATGAAAACTTTTTTCATTGTTGTTGTTCCTTTCATAGGAAATTGAGGAAACATTCAATTTTCATTTCATCAGCTTGAACGTTATGCAATTATCTGATATAATGAATATCCCATAAAAGATGAAATGCTGAAAACAAATTAAAACACTTTGGTGTGTTTCCCTTTGTAAAACTACACCATTATTTCTATCGGATTTAAAATGCATGGAAAAACCTCAGAATTTCTCACAGGGTCAATTTTTTATTTTGTGATCTGAACACTAGTTTTTAGAGAAAAATACTAATAAATAGGATTAACTGAGACACTTTGTATCCTGGTATCATTTTAGTAACAGGGTCCTAGCAGCAGTTAAGCTGCCTTCCCTGGAGACAGCCAGCCAGCTACATATCTCCCAAGACTCCTGTCCACGCCATCATTATGAGAAACATACTCTCGCCCTTTCTGAAACCCTCCCCACGCAGACAGCTCTTCAGCCAGACGGGGCAGAAAGTGCCATATTTGCAGCCCTCTCAGAAGGAATGCCATGCCCTGCCCTGCCAGCAGCCTTCCTCGGAGAGACCACAGCTGGCCACGGCCATAGCACAGCACTAACTCAGGCATTCCCGAAGGTACTGCACCCCTCGCCTCAGGAGGTTTCTCTAAATTGTAACATTTTATGACAGGTTGAGAACCCCGTCAAGCAAATTTTCCATTTTACCTCCCATCTCCCAAAGGAATGGCATTATTATGGGGCTAGATGGGACCACCAGGGTGCAATCACAAGGGGAGAGAGAGGTGGCAGCAAGTCTCAGAGGAAAAATCCCTCCTGGGGACCCTCACAGAGTGGTAGAACAGTATTTTTCAAAATCTATTTTTACAATGAAGTATCTGAACCTTCTTCAGCTACGCCCTTTCCTTTCTCCCTGCACTGTACGCCCAGCTGGGGTCAGGCCAACACGACACGATGTATCTGCTTCTTGTGTATTCCTTCAAACTCCTCCTGGCTCCTGAGAAGTGCAGCTGAGAGCTGGTAGCCCCAGTGTATCCATAAAGTTACAAGAGGTTACTCTGGGGGTTTTTTTGGGTTTTTTTCTTTCTACCGGTAAATCTTGTAACAGCACTAGTCACTCTGCAGCCCTATGATATCATAGTCCCATCATCCAAACAGTAATTTTTCTGCAGTCTGAGGAAAATGAACCACTGTGCTAATTACAGGAGGATGTACCAGAAGACCTGCTGCCCCATTAGCACCAGTTCATAGATCCGCTACCGGCGCTCTGCAATAATCACAACACTGTTTGACAACTGGATGCTTTCTGGAAAACAAGCAAATCAGCAGTGTTAGATGCTTTCTGTAAGTTTTCACCCCTCACTTTGGAGAAACCATCTTTATCCTCTGCCAACACCAGGTGGAAAATAACTCCGGGTGGGTCCACCGACCTCCGTTATTCGGCTCACTGCCTGCAGGCAACCCGAGCCTTTCCTGGGGCACAAGAAGGTGCTCCCCGACCTGGGAGCCCACACGCCCGTACCGGCCTGGCCCCGAGGAGCAGAGGCGCCCAGGAGGCCAGGGCCGCCGAAACGCCGACCGCATCCGCGGGCGTCCGGATCCCTTCCGCCCCAGGCGCTGCCCTACGGCCTGCCAGCCCCGTTCGTCGCCGACAACCCACCGAGGCAAGCCCCGGGGAAACCATGAGGCGCGTTCCTCCTTGAAAGGGTGGGTGGCGGGGTGGGTGTGTGTTCACGGACCCCGGCCCTTCTTCGAAGGGCGGGAGGCGGCCGTGGGCAACCCCGTGCGACCGACTGCCGCGGAAAGGACTCCCCCAGGGGAGGGCAGCCCCACGCACCCGCTGGCCAGGAGCACGGGAAAGCCGCAGAGCCCGGTCCGGGAAGACGGTGTGCACGGCGCCGGCTCCCCAGCGTTGTCACTGAGGCGGCCGCAGATCGCCAGCGCCCCCTGCCGGCCGCCGCCACCACCCCGAGCCGCCCGCCCTCCTAAGAGGACCGGGACACAGGAGAGCAGCCGCTGCCGTCCTCCCCGTCTCGTCTCGTCTCGCCTCGCC
>VXBJ01004534.1:173617-184004 GCA_013400055.1 Nycticryphes semicollaris
GACCATTAACTTCTTTTTTTCCTTTTTTTTTTTTTTTTTTTTTTCCTGGTAAAGACTCTGGATAAAACAGTAAAGTATTTTATGATAAACATTTTAGATATTGTTTTAAAGTTGACCATGAAAGAATGAAATAAGATGGATTATATGCCAGCAAACCCCATTTCTCTGTATCTTTTTCTACAAACAATTTACCATCTAAATGTATTTTGGCATAGAAAAAAATAATCATTCTGTATTAAGATTCTAGTTATGAAAATGTTTTTATGAGAACCCTGTAATCAGTTCTTGGAACTATAAAAAGGTGTTTTTAATGTGTTTATGTGGTGAAAGTTTGTTGTATATTAAATATCGTTTTATAGAAATGATGGAATTATATTGTTATAGAATTCAAAATTTGCAACTAACACAAGCTATCTATTGCTGAAATTGACCTTGTAGAGCTCATGTCTATAGACATATTCCCATTTTCCAAAAAGTGTACAAGGCACATCTTTCTCTTGCTCATATTTAATGTCTGTACTTTTCCAAGTTTACATAAGGATGAAAATATCAGCTGATAATACCTTCCCCCACACCAGGGAGGTTGTTGGTTACTGCTGATATCCAGGAAATAATAGAAAAAATCTAATAAATTTCAGCTGTAGCTGATACAAGCTTTTAAGCCTGGGAAGGGTCAATTCTCCAAATAAAATGTTCCAGATCATTTTGTATGACTCCTGAGCACAGCTCTTCCCATTGTTCCTGTTCTTTCCTTATCCCAACAGAGTTAGTTGAATAGCTTCTTTCTCCAAAAAACACTTCTTGTATGACAATGATTTCTGTTTATCTTACCAAGCCTAGAGAACACTGAAAGCAATCTTTATAATTTCAAAAGTCTGTTGTAGTGGTATATTTTGTGTGAATGGAGATGTGTAACTGATGTGAAGTAAGGGTTTGAATGTGACATGTCATAATAAAAATAGGAAGTTTAAGCTGGTCATTGTAAATCAGTGAAATAAAATCTTTATATACAGCCATCATAACACTATCCTTTGTGTACATATCAAAAACATTTTAAAAAGCATTTTTAAGGTATTTTAGAAGGTTTTGAAATAATGCACTGAGAGTATTCTAAGGTGGTTTGTGGGTTTTGGGTTTTGTTTGTTTGTTTGTTTTTGTTTTGGTTGGGTTTGGTTTGGTTTTTTTTTAATTCCTGTAGAGTTTGTTTATTCAAGTCCCATTGTATATAGCCGAAGACAAACTAAAAATCTTCTAGACCAGACAAGGTCATCTACATATCATCTCAGATGTCTTTATCTGAAGTCTTTGGTTTGGTTCCTTCCAAGTAAGAAGTGTCATTATTGCATTAGAATGTTGAGTTTCAGTTCTATTATATCAGGACTAATTATTGCCAGAGGGAATTTCTGCATGACACATTGGGAATCTTTCCTACCCAGTGCTTGAAAGTGTTTGGGATTGGTAATTCATAAGTTATCGCCTCTTAAAACTGACATTATAGAGGTAATGTGCAGCCTGGCTGTTGGCTTGGTTTTATATGAAAGAAAGAGTAGAAGGACGTGTTTGGGGGAGAGAAGAAAAACATTTACTTGCCATTTCAGTTTTGGTTCTCAAGCTTGAATGTGAGGTCTAGCTCTAGAAGAAATGCATGAAAACATGGAGTGTAGGTAGCATAGACCCATGCAGGTATCCAAACACATTTGCACCATTACATAGTTAACAGGAACACGTATGTATATAGTTGTGTTTTTATGAAAAAGCTTGCTGGCTGGACGACTCTAAATGGCTGGAATGCAGTGTCCATTGAAACCTATACTTCAAAGTCCTGAGAACTTCAGAAAATTTTACTCTGTTGGACTTAAAAGTGTTATCTCTGGAGTTTCATGAATTTTAAGATAATCTTTTCATAGCCTATTACAATTCTGGTAGAATAGCAAAAAAAAAAAAAAAAAAGAAAAACAAAACCCAAACCCTCCCCACATAAGTATCTCCAGCTCTAGAAATGACAATTCCCACCATAGTCAGAGTAAAAGGATCTCGGCCCTTTCCCTTGAAATCTGACGTTTACATTTATTGGCATTACTCTGACATTTACGTAAGCTAAAGTGTCTATGATAGATCACTTCTTCTACAACTCTGTAAATTCACTTAAAAGATTATTATTATCTCCAACCAAAATTGACTCATGTATATACTTTAAAATACAAGTCCGACTTTCACAAATTATAATGTTAACAAATACTGAAGGGTGTATAGGGAATGAGGCAGGATTCATCTGCACGCAAGCACAACATGCAGTCCAAGAAATGCATAACAACAATAAAAAAATTTAGATCTCAGTTATAATTGTTCCATTAAGTTCCATTTCAATGTGGTGTTTTGGCATTTCATATGCATAAGTAGGTTTTTTTTTTCTCTATGACGCCAAATATGCATTGAGTTAAAACTCTGCAGTAGTTACGTGTGCACAGATCGCTTTTTTGAAGTCAGGTCTGTAACTAAGAACTTCTATTTTGTGTCTAGTTCTTTGCAAAGTAGCTTACACTTGCACCTAGACTTTATTTGATGAGACTTCGTCTGCATAATCTTATTGTAATAATATTCCCTAAACCTCTGTAAAGCCTGCCTTTCATTCACCTAATTTCATTCACATTGTTCATTGAGTTTTAGCCCTCATACTCTTTAGAGATCAGAAGCAAACTGCTCCCCTGACAATAGTGCTGCTGTGCTCTGCCTTTCATTCTTTTTTCAAGGGCAGAAAAAGGATAGAAAAATCACTGAGAACTGCCCACCTTCCGCTTGTTTATGTCCTTGGAATCTTCTACTACTATCTCTTTTATAGGCTATGGACAGCCATAGCCTAAAATCAGCTTTGCTTTCCTCAGCTGTATGTGGTCATTCATCATCTGTGGGTTATCAAAGCCAATAGTTCTGCAGGCAGAAAGATTCATCTGAAGTTAAATACGTTTATGAAAATTGCCTACTTTTACACTGTTAAAACTATCCATCCTGATTTTGTCTGAACTTGATGTGAATTGCCCTATAAACAGAATAGTGGGGTATTAGTGTATGTAAAAGGGGAAATACCAACAGCAAAAATACACACATACCCTGTCCCAAGATAACTGTCTGTTTGAAATGGGAATCTCGATGTAGCCATGATGACCTGAGTCTTCTTCAGCCCCAAAGAAGAGCTTTTGTGACTAGGCATTTTTGCATATTTTCGCTATGTTAGTAATTCAGATGTAAAATAGTGCATTTTCCCACAAACATATTATGCATTTGGAAGACAAGCAAAGATATATACAAAGTAGCATACAATTAGAAAGTATTTACTCTTAATACTAAAAACATTTGAGAAGATTCTGGCAATAAATTTTCAAAAATACTTATCTTTGCTTTCCTTATGGCAGTCTCTTGTCCACGTGTTCTCCCTCCAGCTTTTTTCCAAGAATGTATTTTATATATAAATGGACAGATCTAAATATTGATATATATCACAGTATTTCATATCCAAATATAATCAGGCAAACTTTACTAAAGCTGTTTTATCAGTCATGCAAGGTTAAGGAACAACTTCATTCAAATCCTTTTTAATACATATACTGAGATGAGAGCATATGTATCAAGCGATGCAGTACCTAGAAGTTGGGCACCTGGCTCCAGCTGTCCATTCATGGTAGATTTCTAAACTCAGCCTTTGTGCTGGGTGAGGAGCTGTCTACAGCTTGACTGTAAAAATGGGATGTGTTTGGTGTCTCCAACACCTGACTCAGGATTTCACAGCAGACATCTCTACCCACTCAAGAACTCAGTCCGGTTCATAGTTTAGTCCTGACGACAGACGACGAACTCTTTTCACTGATACGGTATCCTGTAGGTAAAGCATTTGCTCAGGAAATAGAAAGCACGGGGAAGAGGCAGAAAGCACATCTAGACTAAGAAATTAAAACAGAATCAGCACATAGCCCAGGCACTGGAACTCAGCTGTCTGTATTGTTAAATTGTTAGAAAAAAAGATCCCTGACACGGTTTTGGCTGGTGAATGCTAGCACTCTTCCAAAAAATCACTGGAACAATTTAGAAATTAGCATGGGCCAAAGATCATTCCCAATAGGCAGTTTGGATTCAGCCACTCTGTTTTGGAAAGTAAGAGAGTTTAATAGCATAGATGTGGCCAGATCATGCCAGCTGGCCTCAGATCCGGGGAAGAGAATCCTGGTTTAATTTACTAGCATGGATATAGCTACAGGTTATAAACCTTACTTTTGCAGGACTTTGACAATAAAGCCCCTATAATTTTGGACAATACCTCAGCTTCAATCTATGGAATAATCTTGGAGAGAAGCTGTCATCTCTGTCAACAAATGGAATGCAAAAGTCATGAGGCAAAAGGCAATGCAAAAAAGAATTTGCCCTAAAGCCCTTTCTGCTACATTACTGATCCGTACTGCCTCTCCTTATGTACAGTGTCAGTTCTACAACTATTGCAATCCTGTTTACACAGGGGCTCATCTTTAACAGGAGGACCACAGAACAAGATTTTGGCTACATGTTTGGGTTTTTTTTTTATTATTGGGAAATTTCTTATAGAATTTAGGATGAGGAGAGTGCTCCAACTAATAAAAATGGTAACAATTTGCACTGCATGCTTTCACTCCCAAGAATCCAAAAGCACTTTACAAATAGTGTTGGCCAAATTTATTCTCCCCTTGTAGTCAAAACACCTACTGAAATAAATTGTAGAATCACTTGTATTGAATCCCCTCCAACTGCAGAGCTGAGTGAGAATTTTATATGTTGAACAGCTGTAGAACTGGAGCCTTGACATTGCTATTTAAATTATACATAAGAATCATACAGTGTATGTTCTTCTAGCACTCTCACAGTTAGTTTAGACAATATTTTCACAAACTGCACTCTTAGGAAAAGAAATCAATCCATTTGGACTAGATAAGAGTCAGTCATTAAGTATTTTTCCTGCTTAAATATTAACATAATTTCATAAAATTGATTTAATGTGCTGAGAAGAGAATGCTCCCTTGATCTGCACAACAGTGTTATGGTTTAGCCTCACTGATCAACGAATTGCAAAAGTCCCTGCTTCAAACATGGATGTGTTTTTTTTTTTTTTTTTCCTTTTTTAAATGCTAAGGATGAGAGATGAAACTAAAGCTACAAAAGCATAAAGGTGAATACAAGTCCCTATGTGGCTCATATGTGTTACAATACTACTGAAACAAAATGGTACATCTGCAGTGCACCAGATCTCAGTGCCTGGTGTTCAATGGTTTCTTGCTCCATGTGTGTTCAGCTGGCATAACAGTGTTATTCACAGAATAAATACCATCTAAGTTTGAACTGAGGCATGGACTTTCCAATGCATAGTAGGAAAAATAGAGTCAAGTAGGTTTGACTTGGTGAAAAGGCAGAAAAAAGAAAGTTAAAAGGGAAAGGCTAGACAGAAATCTTGCCTACAGAGTTGCCCACTGAGCTCTATACCCTGTTTTTTAGTGCCTATATGAAAAGGCTGCCTCAGTAGGATAATTTCCAAAGTGCCCTAAACACTGGGGACATGCCTCTGTTTCTAGGTCTGTTGGGATCAGTCCCAGTTAATTGGTGTTTCCAAGAAATTAACATGCCCAGGGCACCAGACAACAAGATGTGCTGTGGCTGCCTGGTATCCTGCCTGGCTTCATATAGGCCACAGGGCAACCCCATTCTCCACCAGTCTCTCATGGAAAATTGTCCCTAAAGGGAGGACATGATATCTCTGGAAGTTAAAACTTGGTTCTACAATGGACAAGGGCAGGGGTATACAATCCCACATCCATACTGGCATTCACAGACAACTCCTCTCCTAAACCACTGGATGTGTTTGGAGGGCTACCTCTTCGCACTGTGCTTTTGGAGAATGAGACCTTGAACCTGAGAGATATTTCTCACACCTGACACTAACATTTTCCTTATTTGCTATTTCAAGAGAAAACTTAGTTATGAAAACTGGTGAAAAATAGGTGCGACATACTTTTTTGGATGCAGCTTGATACAGCTGCCTGATTCCCTGTGATCAGTTAACCATCAAAAAAGTTAGAGCAGCGCAGGTTTCTTCCATTATATCCTAGAGCAAAGAATTCAATTAATGTGAAAATACCTTTCTCCAGTCATGCCCAGAAAGTCACTTTGTATGAAATTGGAGACAATATCTATTGAATAATGATCTGATATTGAATGAAGATTCCCACTAGTGTAGGATTAGTAGGCTTAACCATTAGCAAGTTTCACAAAATGCTAATAAAATATTTATTTGGCTATTACTTTTCTTGACCTATTTGTTGAGTTCACTAATGGATTCAGGCTTCCCAGACAGAAACTTATACATTTATCTGAAGCTTAGCTAGCTATTTTCCTCAGTAACGAGACATACATTTTTCTGTCACATATATTTTTATTTTATAAAATTAGAAGTGTATATACATATGATGTTATGAATATTTAAGAAGTAAAACACTAATCAATTTTATATCAAACATTTTCAGGTATGGAAGATTTAAAAGAAATATTCACTAGTTGGTCTAACAACCAGTTTAGGATATTGTAGTAAAAATATTAAACTACTTACTGAATAGCTTGTATTAGGACACTGTCTAGTCAAATCCATACTAACTGAATAATTCCATAATATTTTTCTCTGTCTCAAATTCTCCTTTAAGAACTTTTAAACACATCTTGATTCTGAGACTCTTCTTTCTGTACAAATCACTCTTACTCATATTCATGTGATTTTTGCATGTAAGAGAACTGGAGCTGATATATATACATATATATCAAAAAGGACTTTTAGAAAAAGTTACGCAGAATTCAGAATTCTTATCCATTGTGAGAAGCATAAAGCAGCTACTTGAGGTGCCACATATAAATATATTATTATAAAAGTTATTTTCAATTTAATTTATATGAGCTGTACTTTAAAGCAGGCACTTAGTTTCAGCTGTATGTGATGACTTGTATGTTACAGTTGAAAAAAAAATATTAAAATTTCCTAAATTTTAACAAGTCTTGAAACAGAGGGAATATCTGGTAAGGACTGGCAGGGTGCTACTGAAATAATTTCTTGAAGGGAAAACATAGTTTATCTGCTAAGGCTCAAGCACCAATTCCCAGTTCACAAAAGTTATCAGGAACTGGAGATTCTCCTTGCCTCCTGAGAGGTGCTTGTAACCTGCTCAGCTGAGAGGTTAATGCATGGAATGGATTTCCCAAGCACACTGTAGAGAAATAGATTGCCTCCAAAATACAGAAAGATATTCTAATTGCTTTTTGTCTTCCTCTTTTCTGGTAACTTTGCAATGTGATTAAAAGATTTACTTATTTCACATAGGTAATAAATAGAATCAAAAGTAAATAAACTTATAAAATGTAACTATTGACCACTGAGAAAACCAGACATGCTTAACAACCTGCCTTTCCTCCTCTTTTTCTTTTCCTTTGGGAAAGTGGCAGCATGAGAAGCTAGGGTGGGTTTTTGTGACTGTTTGTCTCCTCCAGTCTTTTTGCTGCTAGCTTTATTTCATGCTATCCCCATTTAGCCTTGGATTGATTAACCTCTCCAAAGCTAAATGTTAGCCATCAGACATGTAAAGTACTATGGGAACACACTGCAAACAAGGCTTAAGTGAACGATGAAAACAGAATAGTTTGTCTACTATCTGAAATGTTAGTAATAGAGAAAACAAATTTGAACAGGCATCTGTAATTTTCCTCTCTTTTTCTGTAAATGGATAGTTTTTAATAGATGTCTCAGTGACAGCTGAAACAAGTTTGTATATAAACTATATCCACTATCCAAGAGGAATGAGAAATAGTAGGTGAGACACATTGCTGCCTTTTTCCCTGGGGTGTAGCATGTGTAATAAATGAGAAAGATGACATCATCCACAGAAGGGACTGGATTCAGAGACGTACTATAAATAAATCATTCAACAAAATGAAGAAACAGCAAAAGGAACAGCCAGAGTAATATCCTTAAACATGCATTATTTACCCAATAATCTGGATCATCTCATATAGTCTTTGCATTTTCACAGGTAAAGGCAATAAGCATTACCATCTAAAAAACAAACAAACCCCCTCCCTTACTTGTATTTCTTCCTTTACATTTACAGCTATCATACGCAATGAAGTTAAAAAAAAAATCCAACTCTATACAGTTGCTTTCATATATCATTTTTATAGAATCATACACAACTATGGTTTTGGTGGGTTTTTTTTCAAATACAAGATGTAAATACTCCCCCATCCCAGGAGGTATGGAGTAACTTATGGGTTGTAAGGACTTGGTGCGCAGAAGCTGACTGTGGCCAGGCTCTAGCAGACCAGGAGGCAAGTTTCTGTATGAAGCCACCACCTCCAACCCTCCAGGCCACACGATGAGCCTCAGGAAACCAACTTTCCCACCTGGTGAACATTCCTGAGACTGCTCTCAAAAATAAATTTGGGATTTAGATGTCTGCATCTTTTAGACTTTCAAGATTTGGGGAGAGGGGGGATGACAACACACGGATTCAGACTCTCTACACTCGCCCAGGTCCCTGCTGAGAAGGTAAAGTTCTTTTGGTGCAGGTGATTATAAATCCCAGGCTGAGACAGGGACATTCCTTAATGACTACACAGGGGCCACGCAATGTGCTCAGCTTTGATCAAGAGAACACTGTGGAAAGCAGGCCTCTGGGGTTTCTGATAATTCAGAAAAGTTAAAAAAGAGAGGTTAACCAAGTCACTATGCTTAGCACAAAGTTACGTCATTCATCTAGTTCCTTCCTGGCAAGATTGCTTTTCAAAGTGAGAGATGTCTTTGGTGCCTTTCCCAGACAGCAGCTCTTGAGCGGAGCCTCTGGAGATGCTCTGGGCTGGGGCCAATCCCTCTCTTGCCACCAGAGATGGGCCATCAGCACCAAGCACAAGATCCATGGGGGCAGATGAAGCAAAAATACATGCAGCAATATTTACTGTCCTACAGTTATTTGTATAAATCATGGCACCATCAAAGAAATGTGTCTTCCTCTTGGGGTAGGGCTGATGAGATTCCTGTTTAAATTTAGTGCCTGGGGAAGTGTATTCACAGCAAAGGCCTGCAAGAATGCTCTGTCTCCATCACAAATGAGCTTCACTGCTATTTACAACCTCCAACCAAGTGCTAGAGACTGCTAGCTGGTAAATGTAAAGATAAATTGGGATATGCCCTTCTCTGAATTGGGAACTTATAGATTGCTTCTGATTTGGTCCACAGATCCTGGTCATAGTGAAGACAGAGGTTATTAAAAATATGCATGAATAATGAAATAAGTTAAAATTTTGTTTCTGTTGTTGTTTGCTTTTATGTTTGTTTGGTTTGGTTTTGTTTGGCTTTGGTTCTTCCTTTCTAGTGCACAAAGTGAGGCAATTTTCTTTACAAAGCTTTTGATCCTATTTTTGCCTGATCTTTTAGCCCTTCAGCTTTCTCTTTCTGTAAGACGTACAGTAAAAACTCTGGCCTCTATTGTCCCTGTTCCTTTTTTTTTCTTATTTTACTTTTTNTTTTTTTTTTTTTTTTTTTTTTTTTTTTTTTTTTTTTTCACCTCTTTAAATTATAAACATCTTTAGCTCTGGAAAAGTGTCAAGCAACAGAAAACTGAAATTATGTAACTCTGTCTCTCTGTTACATTTTAAAAACCCTTTTCCCCTTTTTGAAAAGTTATAGAGTGACAAAGTTACTGAGTTTCATTTTACTTGTTTTCTCTTTTTCCAAAGTTGAGGAAGTTTTGAAAAGTTACAGAGTGTCAGAAGGAAAATGGAAAAAGTGAGAAAACATCCCAGACCCCTTTTGTTAATTCATTCACCCAGGAGAAAAGTGAAATAAATAAAGCAAAATTAAAAGAAACAGGAGAAAGAGGAAAAACAAGAAGTATTTTAAAAAGTATCTAGACTAATAAAGGCATAATAACAGTACAAAAGTTTTATTTTAAGAACAAGTAGGTTTTTCACTGTAAAATGTTTAAATGAAAAAAAATGTCAAACTTGAACTGGTGTCTGTGGTGCTAGGCAATGCTCATAAGGAAATTCAAATATGGTCTCTCCTGCAAAGAAATACTGACCTTTGGATTTGATTCCTCCCTCTGATCCATCCTTTTCTAACTGCTGCTAATTCCATTTATAATGTATCAGTCTTTTTTTTTCTTTTTCTTTTCTTTTTTTTTAAGTATGGATGGAAAAACTAAGCAGGATAATGTGCATGAGGCAGATGTGCACATAAACTTTAAATTAAAGAAAAAAAGCATGAACCTGACATACAGGATGACTAGGAGAAAAATAATTACATGAAAATGTAAAAAAAAAAAAAAAAAAAAACCAA
>VXBJ01004534.1:184018-209285 GCA_013400055.1 Nycticryphes semicollaris
AAAAAACCAAACCAAAACAAAAAAAACCAAACAAACAAAAAAAAAAACCCAACCAAAAAAAACCCCAAAAAACCCCCAAGAATAACAACATTTGTTTTAAGAAAAGATGAAATATATGTATATCAACAAGTGCAAGACTGCAAGTCAGCGTAAGGAAAAAAGCCATGGACAAGGACTGTATAAAGAGATTAGAACAGGGTTTCAGAGCTGATGCCTGCTCAGGAATTGTGACATTTGGAGAGAATCTGGCAGCAGGAGAAGGATGAAAGTCAGCAGTTTGTGTGTTTGTCCTGCATGTGATCTCTCTGGAGAAATCATGGTCATATGAACTCATGTATGGCTAGGATTGCTCTGTGAAGGAGCCCCAATGCTAAGGGAAAGAATTCTTCTAGTAGGTCCCCACTAAATTTCAGAGGAAATTAAAAGTATCTTTTGATAAATTTCAGGGCTCATGTGTATTGTAAGTATAGAAAAATAAAAGGAAATGCATGTTACCATTCACTTGGTCAGGACTCAAATCATCATTATGGAGGCAAAAATTTAACATAATTAATAAAGCCTATTCCTGAAGAGATATCATGAAAAGTGATTTAAGTGCCCTGCTGATTTTTTTCTGTGTACCAAGAAACAGGTAGGATGTGTCCCTCTTAGACTTGATGCCTTTCCAGTATGTCACACATACTTTTATCTTCTTGTCCCTTCTCTGAGTCAGACAGAGCAGAGAACAAAGCATGTAGTTCCTGCACAATCAGTATTGTAGCCTTCAATGGAAAGGAAGTGTCTAATGAAAAGGGTTAGAAAAGAATGGATGAGAATTGGGTGAAGACTGAAGACAGGCTGGGATTTGGTGGGGAACAGAGAACTATAAGAAGCCACCCTTGTTCATGGCAGTGCTCCTTTGGGTTTTGGAAGGCATTGTATATATCTGTTAGATCAACGTTTCCTAAGTCTGGGGGTTTTTTGGCACCCACCACCCTCCACACTGCCTATCACATTTCTGTGTGGCTCATGAACATGCTAGTCCTAATTGTTTGCAGCTGTGACCTGTAGTTTAGAAATCACTGAGTTGGACAGAGGTAATAATTTTTCTTGTACTCAAGAAAATTACTTTATCTACCTATTCTGGGATAAACCATTGAAGTAGGATAAAATTTAATTATTTTCCATGATTATTTGTTCTATACACATTTCCCTTATATAAGTTACATACAAACTATTATCATTCTTCTTGACATATGAACAATTTGTGGATCTCTCTACTAGGTATGCCAGTAATAAAAACTGTGTAAACCCTTGGACAAACTTAATACTAGAATGATAGAGATGAATTGCAAATAATTCAGAAGAATATAATGTAGAGGAAAAAGAAAGTGGGAAAATTGCTTTACAAGGAAAGAGGTGAAGAAATCTAGATATATTTAGATTGACTAAATGAGACTTAAGGTGAGCATGGTAACATATCACAATTATTTGCAAAACGGAAATACCATGACTGAAAGGAATGGTTTATTTTGGCGCAGGGATTATAAGTCAGCATGACAGGATGAAACTTAACACCAGACCTGTCAACCTGCTAGATGAAGGCAACTCCACAACCATTTCTATTAAAAGCTGTATTTGACAGAGAACTATTCTAGGTGAACATTCTCTACTGGCATGAACCATGTCCAAATAAATTTCTGTTTGCTTTAATTTCAACAGTTGAAGTTGAAAAAATGTTAGCATATTGTGCAATATTATGTGTGTTAACATAATAGTGTAGGATGGTATGAATGAGATCAAATAGTCTGCTTAAGAATTTTATATGACTACTTTTATTCTGAGTTTCAGCAAACTGAAGAGGGGTAATGAACCTGTCAAGATTATCAGAAAGAGGGGGAAAAGGGTCTCCTGGGGTGCATTAAAAAGAGTGTGGCCAGCAGGTCGAGTAAGGTCATCCTCCCCTTCTCGTCTGCCCTGGTGAGGTCGCATCTGAAGTACTGTGTCCAATTATGGCGCCCCCCCAGTTCAAGAAAGACAAGGAACTACTGGACAGAGCCCAGCAGAGGGCTACAAAGTTGATCAGGGACTGGAGCACCTCTCNTAAGGTCATCCTCCCCTTCTCGTCTGCCCTGGTGAGGTCGCATCTGAAGTACTGTGTCCAATTATGGCGCCCCCCCAGTTCAAGAAAGACAAGGAACTACTGGACAGAGCCCAGCAGAGGGCTACAAAGTTGATCAGGGACTGGAGCACCTCTCTTATGAACAAGGGCTGGGAGATCGGGGTCTCTTTAGCCTGGAGAAGAGAAGACTGAGAGGGAACCTCACCAATGCTTATAAATATGTAAAGAGAGGGCGTCAAGAGGATGGGGTCAGGTTCTTCACACTGGTGCCTGGTGACAGGACAAAGGGCAATGGACACAAACTGGAACACAGGAAGTTCCATCTGAACACGAGGAAAAGCTTCTTTACTTTAAGGGTGACAGAGCACTGAAACAGGCTTCCCAGAGAGGTTGTGGAGTGTCTGTCTCTGGAGACATTCAAAACTTGCCTGGATATGTTTCCGTCCATCCTGCTCTAGGTGACCCTCCTTTGGCAGAGGGGTTGGACTAGATGATCTCCGAAGGTCCCTTCCAATCCCTACAATTCTGTAATTCTGTGGAAGATTTGCTATCATTTTTGTAGAACAGGGGAAGAGGTGCTGGGGGTCAGCAGGATCACTCTGGGATTCCCTGTGGTTTCCAGTGATCTCACAGTAATACATAAGGAGTATTTAAATCCTAAATGGAGTACTGGTAGATGTGAGTGGGAATAGGAAGTTCATGCTGTGCTCCAGCTTCCTTAGTTCTTCACAGTGTGAGCTGGTGAAACCACACTATTGCTGTCAAAGGGCAGGTTAACATTTAATAGCCCTGTAAAACTTTAAACTTACTTTAAGAAAGTCTTAAAACTTTGTTATAGCCCGGATTAAAATTCAGTGGAACTATTAGGTTTAACCACTACCTTTTATTTAAGATAACTTTAAAAAGTCATTAACCTCTGTTATAGAAGAAGGAAGTTGAAGAAGCAGAAATCTCTAAGAGTAAAACATAGACAGAAAACCGTCCAAGCTGGAGGCAAAAGCAAGGCGGCTCAGGAATCTGCTTTATCTGAATAAATGTGTTGGATTTTCTCCTTAACGCACAGACAGAGGCAAGGAAGAGAGGTTGGCACAGCTTGAATGACCACTGCTCTGTGGCCCTAGGGGCCACACTTGCATAGATAGGATGTGGGATAAGGGATAAGGAAGCTGGCTAAAAACCATGACTGTGAATGGTGAAATTTGTGTTCTGATTGGTCATGCTTGAGGAAGTAGGATTACACACATTATTTTTGTAACTAATGTTTTCTTCATCCATAATTTCTCTTTCTATGTAAAATAAACTATTAGATAGATACCAAATTTCATCTAGTGACTAAAATCACTAATAGAGATGAAAACATGATAAACCTTCCTTTCCTTTTAATCTCTCCATCCTTCTGTTTTAGCTGAAAATTAATCTATTCAAAATTGGTCATACTGCAACCACATAAAAAAACCCCAAACATGGCAATAATTTAAACAAATATCCATAAACCAAATGTAATACAATAAGTTTAGGTACACTTCAGACCTCTGGTTAACTGAAGAAGCAGCAATACTTGCTCTTTCATTCCTGGGACATAAAACTGCTGGTACAAAACTCCTGACACAATTGGATGAGAGAGAAAATTTTAAATACTAACTTTCAGATTTTCACTTAAATCAATCTAATCAATAAGTAGCTATGATCTCCCTATCTGTGAGAGCTAAATAGCTTTTCATAGGTCCTGAGTGTTCCACAGTACTCTGTGGAGAGCCACCACAACATGGTCCTGCTCACAAAACTTTATATTCTTCCATTCAAGGTTTCTCAGGAAAATGGGTCCTTGAATGTGCAGTATTTCCACAACTTGCTCATCTGACAGCTGCAATTCTCCTTTGGCAATTGAAGGCAAAGACAAAGTATGTTTGTGGATCTACTTGCAACTGTTAAGGAGACAACCTGGCAGCTCGTTATCTGATGATTTCCACCTCCACTACATCAATATTGATGTAGATAATTTTAGTATTCCTTTTCTCATCCAGCAAAAAAATCAGTTTAATTTCTTTAATTTTTCACTGAAAGATATCTCCTTCCAGCAGAGGGAATAGTCAGGTGCACCATACTGATCAGTATTTTTGAGCCTCTCAGATTGCACTGTTGACCAATGTGAAAATAACCTTATTACTTGTGAAGCGTAAAAACTGCTTTCAATGCTATCAAAAGAAAACAAAAACATAATCCCAACATACAGGGCATATTTGTTTATGTATCTCTTCCTAATGTGGCAGTGTGCTCTCTTTGTTTGTCTCCCTCTTCCCTACCCCGGCTCCTGCTCGGGCCATGGCCATCAGTGGGGGTTGTGATAAGTTGCACCTGGACTTTGGGGGATGGCTGACAACACAGTCCTAACACTGTCTGGAGTGGAGACCTAGATATCTTATTCCCATGAAATATGACTATAGGTCAATTATCTTGCTCTATAAATAGTGGACAGCCCAAGAGCCCCTTGAACTCTCCTGTAGGGCAGTAGGCTGCACATCAGGATCTCCCCTTGAGCAGGGATGCCTCTCAAGGTTACTCCTCGAGGTTTAGAGATTCCTTGTTGCAACAGATTCTCGTCAAGTGACTAATAGCATGCTAAACTTTGAAATCTTAGCTAAGTAATATAAAGGATTGATTGCGCATATATATAATCCTTTAGACATAAACCATTGACCAAGTCTGGGACTAGGATAGGATCCAGCCACACCTAGACTCCTCTCTGAGAAGGAGTTTAGAAAGCAAGGGGGCCCTTTCTGAACTTTGTAACTCAATGGGATGGTCTTCTTGACAGCTTGTCTGACCCTGCCCTCTATGCAGTAAATGACCTAGTGTACCTTGGGATTGAATCTCATGCAATACTGTCACATTTACTACTAATTTTGTTAAATCTCTGTTTCACCTTAATAAATGTTTCAACACTTCTCTCTTATGAGTGAAGTCAATCACTCTGCCCACAACACTAAAACTTATGAGTTAATGAGGCATTATTTGCATTCTTTCACCTCTCTCAATTAAATTCCAAATAAAGTCCAGCATGAAGTTTTATGTCATCTACTACCACCCACTGTAAGAGCTTATGCTTTTCTCTCATTTTCTCTCAGTAATGCAATGTCCAGTATACCCTCTGTGTAGGTTTAATATAATTAATATATCTTTGTTTATAGATGGAGGGCACATGAAAAATATTAGGCTCAGGGAGGCCTCAGACTTTACCGCTGCTAATTCCACCATGCCACCCAACTTCCACATCCCTTACAAGCTGTTGTTACCAAGAAGGGATCAAAAATTTGATTATAGGATGATGTAATGGATTCAACAGTTATATTCCTCTTCATGTCTGATGTTGTTATTGGAAAAGATGGGGAGTGTATGATGGCCTTCTGAAAGTGGTCATCCAGTTGAGGAAATAACACATAGGAACTGCACTGATTTCACAGAGAGGCTTGGGGTGACCTCCTCTCTCCAATGAGGATGGTAGTAAAACTCCCAATGGTTTGGAAAGTACCAGTATTTATTTCATCCTTATTCTTTAAAACACTTTATTGAGCTCTTTTTGTAGAGGTCACCTCATCGTTTTCATCAAAGGATGAAGGTGTTGTCCCTATGGGTAGCATTCATCTCACTTCAGCCATTTAAAAGTTAGGGGTCTATTGAAGTGCATCATTCAGGTTGCTTCATGTGAGAAAATGATACCTAAAGTAGATAGCCTAAATTGTCCTCCAGAGTGTGATAATGAACTCTGAGGTGACATGACCAAATGTCTAGATATTAGATCATTAAAGAGGGTGAGATGAATCCCATCATATATATCATGATTAGCTCATAATTAACACTAAGAAAAATATAGTGTGCAATGAAATTTGTATTGTGAAATATCAAACCCAAGGCTGATAACTAAATAACGATATATTAATCAAAGGAAGGGAAAATATTAGAGCTTACCTTCTCAATTAAAACCCAGTGATTAGAATTTTAACACAACTATACACTTTATTCTGTGGAAATCTTATCATTACTCTGTACAATGACTTCTGTTTGTTGAAGACTGTCTGTCTCTGACACACACCTTGCCAGTGCATGGTAAGGCAGCTGCCAATTATGCTTAAGTGTCTCATTGCTGGTGGCATGTGTCTAAATAATATGCACAATGTGTTTCTAAAACAATCTAATGGCTCAGCTGAATTAGAGCAAGCTTGCAAGGTAACACATGGGAATCTGACAGGCTGTCTTAATTTGTTGGACACGATATATTGCAGTAAGGATATTTTCCATTTGCATATTTTAAAAACACAATGTCACACGGTGGATGAAAATCTGAAAGTCACGTGTAGTAGGTACAACACATGAGTGTTATGGTCATCAATAAACTTTTGGTAGCTACTACTTTAACAGGAAATGTATCTTTGGCATTTCTAGCTTTCAGTTATCTGGGAATGATTTGCATGATCTCTTCAACTTTGGTGCTACAGAGCTTGGCTTATCTCTTCAACTATAAAAAATATTTTTGGTTGTCAGTAAAAAGCTTTTCAGATGTTTCACAACCAAATAATATCACCTTAAAATCCATTATATGACCAGTCTTTGTCTTTTTTATAACTCAAATATAATTTCACATATATATCTTCTTTGACTTTTATAAGATTATTTTTTTTTTGTATGTCGTTTGATTTGTCGTCCAAGGACACCATGAGTTTGGGATGTTATGGTGGCTCTGGTCTACAGGAACTTTTCAGTCAAACAGCTACAGAAAATGATATAAAGATACAAGTGATATATGTATATATATATGTACGCACACACACATATATATGGCAATATATGGCATATCCATACAAATGATACTATTTCCTGACCTTTCATTAAATTATAGGCTGATATTTCCACCTGTTGTATGGAAATTAATTTCCTTTATTGCTCTATGACATCCATTTTGCTTCATGAACCACATAGCTTCAGAAGTAGGAAGTCTCATAATACTCATAATATCTAGATTTTTTTCTTCCTGTTTCAGTTGGGAAAATATACAGGGTAACAAATGGTATTGGAAAACTCATCTCACAGCAGGGATGTAGAGGTAAACAACTACATTTGCAGTATATAATCTCCTCTGTAAGATTTCTAATTATTGTTATGCTTGTGTAGTCAGGAAATCATGGTCTATAAAGCAAGCCTAATTTCCTGTGGCTTGCACCTGAACACGATAAAAGCTCTTGATCTCTTTCCCTTCTCCAGAGGCAAATCACAAAACTGTGACATTACTATTTAATCCTACAATGAGTACATACTTCCACCCATGTAATCCTGTAAGTGTTACCTTGATGAATGCTTGACCGGGGTCTCTCTGGACTTTCTGTTACTGATTTAGTATTATTTTTATTTTTTTTTTGTATTGTAATAAAATTAAGAAATGCTACATCAATTTTCTTTTTCTTTTGGTAATCTCAGTAATTGCCTGAGTTTGGCAAAGCACACTGATTAGATTAGTTTAGGCAAAAGCGTTTTTCTCTTCTTCTTCAGACTTTTATGCCAGCTTGAGAGTGTGCTTATGTTAGACAGAAAGTTAATTACTACTTCTTCCTACAACAAAGAGAAGGCTATATTGATTAGATGTAGCTGTGAAAACATTTAAGGAAAAACAAAGCTCCAGGTTTGTCCTATGTAATGTGAGCTTTAGTACTTGTGACAGGTGCCAGATTTACAGCACTAGAAACTAAAATCCTCTCTACCCAAGGCAGGTATGGCTTTTCCCCGCCTGTCACTCAGCCATGCTCCAGTGGGAGAAGCACCAGATGTGCAAAAGCACTTCATTGCTGTTTAATCCTTTGGTGCTGACTTAGTGGGAGTGAATCAGGGGCATCAACTTATTTTACACGGGCCAGCAAATGACATTGACTTTCCAGCCTCAGTCCAACAAAGCTGTTAAGCACATACATAACTTTAAGACCAGCCATAGCCTCAACTCCGTCAATTCCAGTGCTTTAGGTCCTTATTCACTTCTGCCCTGGAGAGGATTTGAACTAGTGACTTACAGCTAAAATGTTCCATATCCTTTTGCTAATCCTCCCCAGTCACTTCCTAACAAACTGCTTTTGGAGGGTTATAAGCCATACCTTATGCTGAATGCCTTGGCAGTACAGTCATGCTTCACAGTGTCTGACATCCAACATTATCCTGTATCAAAAGAATCACTTCTATTTTGCTGATGCTTGTCAAACTTCACATTATGACTTCAAGTCTAAAACCCTCACCTACTCTGAACAGTACTTCCTTATACGTTTAACCCCATGAAAGCTCATGACTTATTCAAATGAATTAGATCTGCATAGTTGTACCCAACTTAGAATGAAAACTTCTAATTTTGCAAGAAATTAAGTACATTCAGCAACATGTCCAGTCATATACTAACAACTAAATTAAACTAAGTTATACTAGCTATAGAACAAAGTTATATTATGTTGAGCTGCTTGTGGTAAAAGGGAAAAAAAAAAGTGTGTGTGCAGTTCTGGGCTCCACAGTTCAAGAAAGACAAGGAGCTACTGGACAGAGACCAGCAGAGAGCTACGAAGATGATCAGGGACTGGAGCACCTCTCTTATGAACAAGGGCTGGGAGATCGGGATCTCTTTAGCCTGGAGAAGAGAAGACTGAGAGGGAACCTCACCAATGCTTATAAATATGTAAAGAGAGGGCGTCAAGAGGATGGGGTCAGGTTCTTCACACTGGTGCCTGGTGACAGGACAAGGGGCAATGGACACAAACTGGAACACAGGAAGTTCCATCTGAACATGAGGAAAAGCTTCTTTACTTTAAGGGTGACAGAGCACTGGAACCCAGAGAGGTTGTGGAGTGTCTGTCTCTGGAGACATTCAAAACTTGCCTGGACATGTTTCTGTCCATCCTGCTCTAGGTGACCCTCCTTTGGCAGAGGGGTTGGTCCAAGTGTCCCTCCAACCTCTACCATCCTGTATTTCTGTATATCTGTAATTCTGTGTGTGTGTATTAGTAAATATATTAGTATATATATCAGTAAATATATATATATTAGTAAATATGAAGAAGGGATAAAAGTACTGAAAGCAGTATTAAACTTTTCCTCTGAACATTTGTGATCAGAGACTAGAATCACATTAATAGACAATTATAATTTTCTTTCTTATGCTATAAGTTACTTGTAAACTAAGTATATATGTAAAGTAGCCATCAGAGAGGTCTGATTCACACCTTTGCAACCTGTTTGCAGAAGTGAACTTTTCCTTTCAACTGTGGGGTGTCTTTCCATCTGTGTCCCACATGCCGGGGATTCCTCCTGCTTTTGGACCTTTCCTTCCCCGTCACAGCAGGAATCTGCATCTCTGTGGCACTGAGCCTTCTGGCTGCAGCCGCAACAGACAAGTCACAGGTTTGCCCTGGGAGAGGTCTGGGCATGGAGCCATGGAGGTCTGCATCATGTTACACCAACACTGCTTCTCAGTGTGCCCTGTCTCAGGAGCACAGGAAGGGAAGGCAGCTACTGAAGGTCTCATGAGGGATGCAGAAAAGAAATCCTCTGAGCTGAAGGCTGGAAAAGGCTTGCTGGGTTATCAAGTCCTGGTTCCTCATATTACAAATTACTTTATATATACATATTACATTAATCTTTCCATTATTTGGTCAAATTCCATCTCCGTAGATCTTGCTACTGACAGAAATTGTTTGACTGCTTCACTGCTCTACTGATTTTAAGTATATCTGAATTTTAACCTAAAGTTACATGTGCTTCTCCTTTTTTTTTGTATTGGCTATGACTTTGAGCTAAAGCCATCTCCCTTCTGCATGAACCTGCTCACTGCTCCCCATTGCACAAGCTCTTCCCCCTACCACAACACCTTTTGTGCCCAAATTTTGGTACTAGTTTTTCTCTTAGCATTGGTCAGACCTATATGCAGTATTCCCAGCTCAGAATTGAGCATATCTCCTTGTGTTCCATGGCATGATTTTTTCCCTATCTGTACTAGAAATACTGCCACTGTTAACTGGCCTTTTTACAACTGCATTACTTTGATAGTTAATAGTTATCCTGTGACTTGCTACTTAACTATACCCAGGTTTTTCTCTTCCTCAGTCATTTATAACAAATGAGCTCCTAGCCTGTAGCAAAGGCTTTTGTTATTAGTCCATAAGTGCATGACCTTGCATTTTGTAGTATTGAATTTCAATTACTCCAGCTTATAACGTCATACAGTTCTTCCTGTGTGCTTCTTCATAGCTATCCATCCTTCAGAGTCATATTCCCTCCCAACACTGTATCACTAGGAAATATCAGCACCACACCAACTATTTTTTACCAAGGGCATTAAAAAATGCATACAAAATCAGTGCCAAGGATCCACGCCTAGAAAGAACAGTAGAAACCTCCCTGCAGTAAAATACTTTCCACCCCATGCTTGTTCTTATAACAGCATTAAAACTTGGCCGGTCCCCTTTTACACCCTTATCCTGTCAGTGGCCACTGGTTTCTCCAGTTTAACCAAAAATTTCTCATGTAACTTACTATCACACAGCTGATTACAGTATCACATGGTTAACTAAGATCAAAACAAAGTAGCTGTGCCACATATATTTTTTAAGGAAATGGCTGCTTTGTCAAAGACAGGCTGCATACATGAAATGAACAGATACATAGATCTAAAAGTATGTATGTAACTACCTATCTAACAATCACCTATCATCTATCTCTACATGCCTATATATATGGGTTTATTTTCATTTTATTCTCAACCCTTGTTTTCTTAAACCCTGTGTATCAGTTAGGTGACTAATAAGTCCTGTAGCTACATCACTTCTTCTGCTTTCTTAATACAGTATGGCTCAGATGGCAACACTTCTGCTTTAGCTAGATAATTTATTGAAAAAAAAAAATCTGAATATTTTTGTGCTTGTACTCTCAGTGAATCCAGTAGTCTGCCAGAATTACTAATTTCCTTCAACAGGACTGTCCTGTTTTCTGCAGGGTCAGGGAGAGTGTTCTTAGAAATCACTTATTTCACTTACTGTTTTTTTGTCTGCACCATTAGTCCCAGTTGCAAAGAATCCTTAAGGTACATCCACCTAAATGTCCAGCAGACAAGGGAATACTTCCTCCTGATACACAAACTGGAACAGCCTCCCTCCATCAGAGTGAGGGTTTTGCTTCCAGAATACACTGTAGGCTAGTGTCTGTATTTTGCTTGTGTAATCGCAGGCAGGATTATAAGAGAGTTTCTAAGGGTCTGCACTTCTAATGGCAGATAAAGTGACAACTAGATGTCTAAGTCTCTTTGGGAATCCAAAATGCCTTTGTTTTTAAAACAAAATTGGCACCTAAAAGGTATTTCTTACAGGTATGGATTCTGTACCTCTCCAATTGGGTTTTATTGGTGTGCGTGCCTATCTAGCCCTTGCTGAAAAACTATCTAAATGGCATACAACAAGGGAAAAAAATCCAGTTCATCTTTCCCTACTCAGCTTTAGCCTATCCGGTTTGGTTTATGCCACAAATGTAGTAATGCTTATTTTTCGTACCGATTTTGGGGTAGACCTGTGTCACAAGACTGCTGCCTGGAGTCCTCTTTCATGCTCGCACATACATTGCACACTGCTTCAGCCACACACCCGGGAAAGCAGGCTGGAAAGCGTAACCTGAAAAGCCAAGCCTCGAGCAGGTGCACAGAGGTTATCTATGCTGCCAGACTGGGAGTACTTAAGAGGAATGAATGGGCAAAGGAGTCTCCACATTTGGGAAACAGTTCAATAGTTCAACAGAAATCCCTTTCTTTTTTTCCCCTTTATTTTTTTTTCCAAAAACAAATATTATAGAAAAAGAAAGCATCATCTATGGGGTTTTTTTATGCTTTTTTTTTTTTTTTTTTACATTTTATTCACAGCAAAATGACTTTTTAAGATGTTTAAGCATGTTTTCTTACTCTGAGTGCAAAACAGTCCTTGCCAAGGCTTAAATGGTTCAGAAGATCAGACCCTTATAAAGAAAGAAGAGATGACACATAGGCTATGGCATATATTGTTATAGATCTACGGTCCCAGCTTTGCATTTTCATTGTCTCTATCTAATTAGATCAACTGGCAGTTTTATGACAAGGAAAAGGTTATAATTGACTTGTTTGAGCAGGAAATGCTCATTTTGCCTACTTTCACTGACGTTTGCCAACAGGCTTGCCAACTCAATTGTGATCTCCGAGCAGCAGTCATCTTCTAAATATCATTGTGTCTGAACAGTGATTGGATGAAACCTTTCACCCAAGCCTAACTTTAAATGATTCTCTAGACAATTCCTCCTCTCAGCCATGAGTGCGCAGGCACCTGAGCATGGATTACTTTGCTGTTTTCATCGTTTTCTTGCCAAAATGTGGCTGCATTCTCATAGAGGCTCCTGAAGGAAATGAATGCACGGAAGGCGTGCTTTGAGAATTAACCAGGACTGATGCTGTGCAAGCAGCAGGCACGAGTGTTTTCCAAGGCACCCCTGCAGCATGCGAACTTCACTATGGTACAGAGCGCATGCAATGATCCAGGCAGGAGGATGGCAGCTGAATGCAGTGTACATGGCAGAACCCACGTAAAGAACCAAGCAGGGAGCATTTAGCTGAGGAAATAAGAGATCTCATATTAGGCAAAGTTTTAAAAATTTGGAAAAAAAATCAAACCTGTCAGGCTTAATATAGCTATGGTTTATATTTGCGATTTATGACCCTTCCTTGTTGGTTTAAATGGACCCAAAAATGTTTTTTGCATTTTAGGTTTTCTTATTTTTTCCTTATTTTTCATTGAAATTACAATTGGCAAACTAGGAGAAAAGATGTAAGAGACAACTAAAATCTTTTGGAGTAGGACTTTAAAAAACCTGTGAAAAACAGAAAGAGGTTTGTTTACATTAAAGTGACTTCATCTATGGTAACAGATTTTACTAAATGACTCCCACAGAAATAAAGTACTTGTATGCAAGTATGTCTTCGGAGATGAGTGGGACAACCATAGCATGCCTATTCATTTCAAACAGCACATGTTAAATAACATGGCAAAATAACGTGTGAAAATTATACACAGTTTCCTTTACCCCTACAAAGATGTAGTTTTGTAACAAAGGAAACATAAAATTCCTGTTTAAATTCCGTTTTAATGTTCCAAGTCTAAATTCAGGACTTGAAAACCAAATAATTAAACACATCCATCTTCAACGACAAAAACAGGTATGCAGATTCAGATGTATAGAGTGAGAAATATAATTCAGTGACGTCAGAAGAGGTGTAAGAGACAAAATCCTTTGAGTTCCATCCCTGATGAGGAACTATTTTCTTTCTCTCAATCAGCCAAGTTATTTAACCTCAGTCAGGCTTGATGACTATAAAAATGTGGTTAAGATATTTCATCTTCTTCACAAGAATTTTATGGGACTTTACTTAATATTTCCCAAACTTCCTGAAGGATGAAAATTGCCGAGTGCTGCTGTGCCCTGCAGCAAGGGGGAATCACAGTGAGTAGGAGCTCTGAGACTGAAGCAGTGACCAAATTATTAATCTGGAGAGGCGTTATTCTCAAAGAAGCTCTGAACATTTTTTCTTGTTCAGAGAAAGATGATGGTTAATGCAACAATTTTGTGGGAAGTTTAGTAAGAGAAATGATAGGTTCTTTGCTTCTTGAGGATTTCTTGGCGTAAAATACAACAGAGCAGACAAGGCCAAGCACTTATAAACCACACATACAACCCAACCATGTCTGTATCTCTGCATCACACTAGACTTTTAACTTTCAAGGCCTGCTTTTTTTTTTTGGTTTGATCTGGATTTTCATATTTCCTCTATCTACTTTGATTTCCTCAGCCTCTTTTATTTCTTTCTTCACAGAGGTAAGATTATCCATACCCTCTGCTCCTGCAAACTGGCACGCTTCCTTTGAAGTCCGTGAAACGGTGCCAATTTACACCATTGCAGACTTGTTCAATATTGTGTTATAACTACAGATGGGTCCCAGCTGCAAATCTTGGTTTGGATCCAAGCTCACCCCAAACTAGGGAGTGTTTGGATTCATGGTTGTGGTGCAGACCCCTCTCTCTGGGTGTGTTATAACAGAAAGAGAAAAATAACTTTCTGAATAGAATGGAGGGCCAGCACCTGTCAGTGTGGTTCCCTGTCAGTGTGGTTCCTTCATTATAGTTATCTATATGAACCTGCAGAACAATCTTTTGGAAGCCTCCTGTATGGCAGTGCTGTCACAGAAGGGAAGAGCCAGGCAAAAAANAAAAGCTGAAATTTTTGTCTCATCTAAAGCAATCTCAAAAATAAATCTCAATATTCTTGAATCATTGGGTTATTGAATGAGGTTATATGATGCATATCACTTGTCCAGTATAATGAGGAAAGAAAGAAAATCCCTATTAAAGTCCAGCAGAGCAATGAAAAATACATAAAAGCTCAGAGAAATTAGCATATAGTTCATTCTATCAAAGGAACACTGTCAAATCCCACATTTTTTTAGCTTTTCCCCTTCTGCTAAGACAGAAATGAGCATGTTTTTTTTCTATTTCATTTAGTAGATCTACAGCTAATTTAAATAGATTAATTATATTTAATTCATGCTTGTTGAAGGCTTGTTCTACTTCAGTTTCGACCTTGGAAATTGAGGAAAAGTATGTGGGTTGTCGTTGCTAGTAAAGCAGAGAATTCCTGGAAAACAACTTTGATTCAAGGCTTGAACAGGGCAAAAGGGACTTCCTTAAAATTCTGAAACAATTTTCTGGTGTTCCAAATATAAGTTTTCTTTTGACACTTAACACCTCCCCCATCTTGATTAGCATTGTGTATGACCATTATTATCAAATATCAGATGAAATAGCATAAAAAATCAAAGAAAAAATTCAGATCAGACCTTCAGAATGGTTGCCCAGTTGACATGGCTGATAAGTCAAGGTCCTTTACAGATCAGAGAGAGAAGCATGACAGACTTTGCCACGTTATATTTCCAACATGTTTCTGCTCTGATGAAAGATGACCAATATGAGGGTCTGAGCAGTTCATGTTCCCACATTTTGCTGCTGTTCTGCCAAACCTGTTACCTCCAATTGTGAAGGAAGGCCAGCTTCCTCATACAGAAGACATCGTGTCAGAGTTCAGACTCCTAAAGAAGTCAGTGTTAACTAACATATGCTCGGTATGTACCTTAAACTTTTTTTCTTTAAGTAACTTAACA
This sequence comes from Nycticryphes semicollaris, assembly GCA_013400055.1. Taxonomy (NCBI): domain Eukaryota; kingdom Metazoa; phylum Chordata; class Aves; order Charadriiformes; family Rostratulidae; genus Nycticryphes; species Nycticryphes semicollaris. The sequence goes on from VXBJ01004534.1 coordinate 199,361, forward strand.
GCAAATCTTCACTTCCGAACCTCACAGTGTATTAACCACCAGTTTCAGCAGACAGTGCAGACACAGATTTAGTGAAGAAGGAGGCTTAGATGAGCTCTGCTGGGGCATGTTTACTGTATGGCATGTGACAGAGTGTTGGCCAACCAGTCCTGCCTTCCTCTCATTTGCGTTAGAGCTGCATTTACTTACTGTGGGAAGGAAGTGTCACCATTGCATATCTGGATGGAGTTTAAAGTAATAGCCTTTATACACTAGACTCTATAAACACATAGATGCCTTTACAGTACATATGTACCTTTTATACATTTACAACAGCACATTGAAACTAGTGAGTAATGTGCAATACTCAAAAAGAAATATTTTGTATTCTGGTCCTCTTATTGCTCATATATATATATTACATATATATATATATGCAATTTTTTACATCACTGTAACTAAAATTAAAATTTTATTAATAAATAAAAAATGAGGTCATTGTGAGGTGCTATTTTTCTAAGCTCCAAAGCCCTCCAGTGCTCTTTGCTTTCATGATACTATTCTATTCTACTATAAAGAAAAAGCATTATGATTTGTGGCAGATATGGTGGCACTGTTAACTCTTCATGACCAAGTGGAATAAACATGGAATCTTATGGGTTCAAGGCACACTGAAGTAATTTGGCTTGAAACAAATGCTTACATATTTGTAGGCAAAATAACTTCGTATACACTTTATGCTTTATAAGATTACAGTCAATATTTGCATAAATTTATCTTCCTAAACTGTAAGAAATATCACTGTCTTAGTTATATTAACCTTTTTTCTAAAAATAAGTGCTATTTCCATAAGGTATTGGAATGTAATTTCTCTGTATTAATGAATGCATTATTAGTAAACCATCACTCCCTCAACTGAAGGAAAATGGCTTAAATATTTTACAGAATATTTCATTTTGATTAAAAGTTGAACATACTAGGAGGGGGGTATTTGACAAGATGTTAGTATTCTTTTTCTTCAGTAATCTTTCAAACCCCAAAGCCATTTCTTCTGCGTTTTTCATATCACATGGGCCTTCCCTCCAAGAGAGCATGATATTCATGCCTCAGGTTAGTTAGACTCATCTTCCACCAACAGAATGGATGGCTTTTACTACCCCCTGCCTAGGATTTAGTACCAAAGGCAAACCCCCAGGCTTTCTCCATATAAAACAGCCTTAAGTTTGCAGATTGCATTAAAGATATATATACATGAAAGAATATTTTCCCAGAAGCTCAAAGACCTTGTTCCGCAGGGGCTAGATCTGAAACCTGAGATTTAATTGTCCCTTCCATTATTGATGCAGATTTACACAACGTTGCCCATAGATGCAATTCCCAAAACATATAGAGCTGGTGACTGGGGATACCTGACATGACTAAATGTTTGGGCATGGTGCTAAATCAGTCCACTGTGTTCTGAGTATCTCTTGGGAGCAAGTGCAGATCAACTTGGTGATATATCAGACTTGCTGGCAACTGCACACCACATGCACAAGGAGTCCAGTGCAACCCCACTGCCCATAGGGTGTGGAAGTGATCTGGATGTGTTGGCTCAGGAGCTCCGACAAGGCTGCCAGGCTTTCAAAAATAGTTAGAAAACATGAGGTAAAACCTGTAAGGTTCTAGATAATTGATAAATTTGTAATTTACTGACAAAACAGACACTGTGGGATAGTCTGAGTATAGGAATAAGATTTAACCTGCTATTAGCCTAATAAATTTTGTTACCCAGACAATTTTTAAATTATTCATCAAAGTACTTTATGCACATTTTTTTAATCTTTTTAATATCTCCATGTCTAGCTTCTTCCTCTAAGTGCTCCAATACATTTCCTTTGCATCTGTGGGATATTTAGTGATAACATAGAGAATTGTGTTCCCTTGGGGACAGATTCTCCAGTCTACTGACTTTTGAATCCTGAAGTATCTGTAGATCCTGTCTCAACACTGTGCACAGGAAGAAGTCAAAGGTGTTTGGCACAGGAGAGCCCCTACTTACCTGTGTCCTGAGTTGCATAGCTGTCAATGTGCTGAAAGATGCAAGTCTAGTCCTGAAATTATGGCTCACATGAGAAAAATGTATTCACAAGGGGCCTGATGTGGCAAAGACCCAAGCAACTCTGGCATCTATCCAAAAAAGCACTTACACATACGCTTTGAGCTACAATTCAGCTGTAAGTATGTGAGCAATGGTATTGCCTTTGATTGACACTGAATCAACAAGACATGATAGGTGATTAACAAATTTGGCCCAGGACTGGACTTCCAGTATTCAGTTCCTGAATACGGAAAAGAAACTGAAGAGGCTGTACAGAATTTTCTTGGTGCAGAGATTTTGCAGGCAGACGCACTGACAGTAGACACAAAAGTATCAGTGTCTTCCTAATGTTTGAACAAAGCAGAAATGTGCTAAATAGATGTGTTAACACTAATAAATAAATCTAGGAGCTCTGTTCGTTTACTACTAGAGAAGTTAACTGAATAAGTTATGTTTAGTTGTGCAGTACCATTCCCCTATATGGCTGAATTTGGCAGAATCTGGTCTTTTCTTAAGCAACACCCACTTTCTAATGTGCACGGTTTTATAATTGATGGATCAAATGAACAAGACAGAAGACTTTTTTCCAAGATTTAAATAAAACATAACTCCTAAGTCTTTATTCAGATTCATAATCAAGAAATGGGTCTATTAATAGAGTTGAAAGATGCTGAACTTGTTGGAAATTGGACCCATTTATTTAGAAATTACATTTTCTGCTTTGGAGTACAGGGCTGATGCAAGATTTTGCTCATAGTTCTAGAAGCAGGAAAGTGTGTGAGTATGGTAATAATCAGGAAGGAAGGTGTCAAAGGGGGAATTTATTTTGGAGAGGAGGCATGGAGCAAATTTGTTTGGGACACACTATCCCACAAGGCAGGTTTTCAAAGGCAAAAAGAGAAGTTAGTGTAGTCTAAGGACTTGTACCTACCTCTTCCCGTTTTCTGGGTTTCGGAGCCATCTGTCCAATGGCACAGATTTGTACATGTTCTTGCCAGTAATTTGGAGTTCAGTTGCCATTAAAAAACAGTGGAATATAATTTTCAGTTGGTTTTTTTTGAAAATCTTTTCTTAAATTAAGATTTAATCATTTTATCTTAATTTGGGAGGGAAAAGATTGTCAAGATGTAAACAGATTTAAAAGCACTGTTTCTTCCCCAGATAGAAATGTATAACCCTCAAATTTCCAGTTTACACAGACTATCAATAGTTTATACTATCAGAATTGTTGGAGTTTTTTTTGTTTTGGTTTGGTTTTTTTTAATGCAGATTGGTGTTTTAAGCTTTTTAACTGGTTATATTGAGCATGCATTTGAGGTTTCAAAGGAAATTTTTAGTCTATTGGGTAATCAGTTCCTTAGATTTACATCCAAGCCACAAAATAAGTATTTGTGTCAAATGTTGTCTTGCTATGAGAAGCTGTTGAAAAATCTGCTCAAAATGCAGTTGGCCAGGTTTGCAGCTAAATTATATACATTAAAGCTCATCTCTTCAAGAATAGCTTGGGTTCAGCATTTTCATTGTCTTGAGCATCAGCTTGAACTTTATAGACAGCTATTTCAGGAGAAAATACATTTAATTCTACAGCAGCTGACGTAGATAGAAAACATATTGTAGATACAGATGTCAATAATAACCTTGTGTTGTATATTGTTTCTGCCCTAGTTTAACAGCACAGTTTATTGTTAACCAGTTTCCACTTTATCCCTTCTAGGTGCTCCTTTATTAGTAGAAACACATTGTGCAAATGATGATTTATGATGGAATCATGTTGCCTGAGAAAATGTATTGATTTAGAATGAAGTTGCAGTTCTTACTACAAAGGCAGAATGAAGGAGATGAGAAGGATCTGCCTTGAGTTAAGTTAAATTTCTCTGACTGCCCTAACATGCATTTTCTTCCTTTTGTAAGATTTTACATGAAAGAAAAGGTTACATTAGGCACTTTCTTGTATTCAGCTCTTGTGATCTGCATTCCTCAACATGCCACAATTACTATGATTCGTCTTTGTTCAATTCTTTCATCAGTTCAAAGCGGTTTGGCATTTACCTTAGTAGCATTTAAAATGAACTAATCAATAGCTAGAGGTTTGCCATTAAGAATGATGAAGAAAGGTTGAGTGGGAGGCAAACAAGGTTATCTACTTTTAATATATTACCTAATTCTTTTCTATATTGGAAGGAAGGCATACCTTCATTTAATTGATTCTAATACACATACATGCAATTTAATGCGAATGACCAAGGGTGGACATTACAAATGCTGTTCATTTTTTACTGCTTTCATTTCTTTTATAAGCACCATGTCTTCTTTAAAGAAAATACATTGCTCTCTTGTTTAAATTGAAGATTTTAAACAGATTTTAAAGATAGCTAGCCAGCTTTAGCATACAAAAAGGAGGGGAAAAGTATATGTTTATTGCTTAAGCCAAGGCTGAGGAAAGTTATACTTTTGTTGAAAGAGCTAGCTTGCTTTTGATGTAGCATTTTTTAGACATCTGTGAATTTTTTAACTTTTAAGTTCTATTTCAGTTTCTGTGTAGGATTCATTTTACTTGATGTTTCTATTGCAACACAAATTTCAAACAGCGATTTTGTTAAGCTCTGTGAGATCCCAGAAAGCCTGACTTTTCTCAGAAATATTTTGGGCCAGCTTTTTCTATTCATTACTTCATGAAAGAATCCCTCTGCTGCTACTACTTCCTTTTTTCACTAAGCAGTTCCTTTAGTACATAACCAGTACCACTATGTCTGAGTTTGCAACAGCATCAAAACTAGAGCACTATCAATAGTCATGGCTCTGGGTTTTGTCAGAGCTCTTTATGAAGGACCATCTCCTGAGTTCTGTCCAGCTTCTTTTCCATCCACAAAACCACATCCTTTGACTGCCTCCAGCTTGCCCAGAAACCACACTCCCTGCCCTCAGGCTCCTTTCTGTTTGCGAACCTCCATAGTTTCCAGAGGCTCCACCAGTTCCTTCGATGCCAAAATGAAGTTTGAGCATCTCTGAAATGATAGGCTGTGTGCAACATCAATAACATCCTGAAACAGCATCTGGGGAGCAAATTTACAGATGGGTGCCCTCAAATTACAAGGCGACAAGGAAACATTCAGTGTATAAATGACGGGAGATGCAAATGAAGGAGGAAATTTGGTGCTAATAACACCCTGCTATGCACCCAGGCCTGCTCCAGTTTTCATTGGTTTGTGTTATCTTTAATGGAAGCTGAATCAAGATCAAAGAGGAAGAAAATAACATGGTATACAATGTGGTAGAGTAACCCAACAACACTTGAAACAATACAGAGAGTTCATTTTTCTCTTGCTCTTGATACTACCCTAAAGTATTGTTTGTTTGGGGTTTTTTTTACATTAAGTCAAGCGCAATATGTACCTTGAGTATTACACAGTACCACTTTCTTCCCCTTGTGATCATGACAAGACACATGTTCTGCTTTTCTTTCTGAAGCTTTTCTGACACTCTTAAGGAGCATTCCCTCTGCTTCTGTCTCCTCTAAATAATATTTTGGCTAGTATTATACGATTATTAGCATTACATTTTCATTGTCAGCCGTATCTGTGCTGACATACCAAAACTTCTGGCACTAACATTAAACATCTAATTCAGAAGTAGCTAAAAAAATCGCTGTATACACAGACTGAAATATTTTTCTATCCCCTGTATATTGCCAGGAGATAGCACACTGATATTCTGGTCAGTCACTTAGCACATTTTCATTGTTCAATATCAAGGTCACACATGACAGAAAGCACAGATTTACTTTTAATATTCCTGCCAAGATGCAATGATTCTGTAGTAACTTTGTTCAATGTTCATATCACAACAGGAGCTGCTAGGAGTGTTTTGATAAGATTGGAGCTCTAATTCAATCTACAGCAATTATAGTACAAGGGTGGTAAAGAAGGGCATATTTCAAATGTCCACTTCTCTTTGAATTAGATTCCTGAAAAGCAAATTTCACTAAATAAAATAGTATGAATAAAATCTCAGCTCATTTATCTAGCAGAGTGGCATCAACTTCAACTGTGACTCTGGCTGTAATGTATAAAGATAATGTTCCAAGATTCAGTATGTGACTCAAGATTGACTGATATATTTCATGGCCTCAAGTATTTATAAGTGGATACATCCATTCCATGTTGCTAAATTCCTTAGTGATAACTTCACTTCAAAATTCTGCTGCCAGCTTGGCAGTAAAATGCCAGTTCTAATTAGTATTCATAATTGCAATGGGTTTTATCATCCACAGACAAACCTTACTTTAGTATAGAACAACTATATTTTGTCAATAATAGATGATCAATGAAACAGAAAGAGCAGAAAAACAACAAAAAACCCCAAACAAACAAAAAACCCTCCCAAAACCCAGCTCATTTTAGCCTCAGATGCATATGCTTTTAATCAGATTTACTTCTGCTCAATAGAAGAAAGGATGCTATTGATTTAATTGCAAATACTAACCAATGTACATATTTTATATATTTGTATATATAATCTTAGCTCTGATAAAAGAATAGGGAAACAGAGGTGTCACACCCTATTCAGGGTAGCTTTGGGCAGAATCCAGAAAAGAAATCTGACACTGTTATTCTAGAGCTCTTTTCCATAGTCTGGATGAAGCTAAGCTCTTGGAGTCAATTTACCTGCTAAGTGTAGTAGGCTTTATCATGAAGAATCAGTATAGCTCTTGAACATATATCTGCTCCTAAGCACTGGAACATTGAGAACTAATAAGCTTAAAGTTAGGCGAGGACTTAAGCACTCTCCTAATTCTGTCACTACACTTCGTAATTCCTATAGGATTGGATCCTAATGACGATATATAACAGATAAAGATCCAAGGCTTACTATGAAAGCAAAAGCGAATCAGTGCTAGTAGATAACAGCAAATCAGGAAGCACCAGCTAGTCTGATGTTAATCATTGGCCTGGGAAAGGGTAACTGCTTCTCAGTTAAGTAACACAAAGGCAAGAGTGGAAGACACAAATACAGAAGCACCTAAGTACCAACATTTGCTGTGGATTACAGGATGGAAAATCAATGCAGAGCATCCAAAGGAAAAACATTTCCTGTAGAAGAACCATCGATGTAAAATGCTAGTTTCAGAATTTTGTTGTCAAGATGACTCTGTCAGCCAGTTTTTAAGATTACACTGTTTAATATATTTAATAGTCCCTTTCTATAGTGTGTATGCATATTGTTTACACTGACAGATGAATGACAGATGATGTTCTTTTCCTGTGTGGCTCCCTTCTTGAGACAAAGCAAGTCATGGAAGGAATAATTACAAACATGAAGGACTTTGGAGTTGGTTGAGTAGTTTAGGCATTTCTGGGGATTAGTGAGTGCATTTGAAGAGTTACAAGGTACTTGTTAAACTGTTTTGGAAATAAGAATATGTAAGAAAAGAAAGAACTGCCACCACAAGAGTTTGATTTTATGCAGCAGCCTCAAAAATAGCAAATGTGTTCCCCAGGCTTTTCCTAGATGCTTTTGAAGAATCACTAAAGACCGAGAAGAAACACTGGTTTGTTATTAGCAGCAGTCATTATCCCACAAAGCAATATCCAAGCAGCACGTAAATATCATCCTGAAGCTTGTTGCATCTTTTGGGACTTTATTCTCTTTTGGAAAACTGACAGTAATGGCATCTGAAACTATAAGCGCTATGCTAACTCCCTAACTTGTTTACCTGGAGACAAAATGTTTTCTGCAGCAAAACTCAAAGACATACGAGGACATAAGTTAGTAAGTTTGCATATGTACACATAGGCACTAACATTTCCCATATTAATCATAAAATCATAGAACAGTCGTGGTTTACAGTGTATATAACACTAACTCTTTGGAAAATACTAGCTGAAATATTGCTGAAATATTGAAATTCAGGAAAATGAGTGCAGAATTGCTGGTATGTTCAGCAATAAGGCAGTTGTATTGTATATCAGCACTTCAGAAGACTAAAAAAATTTCTGTCAGCAGTGTGGAAAACAAACTGTGCAATTGTGGTGAACCATCAGTTTGCTGTCAAAGGCTTTTCTCAATCTGAGAATGGCCCTCACATTTAGAACCCAAGTGGTGGCATCTCATAAAACTATGCAGAGGATTAAAAAAGTTTAAGAACCCTCTGCCCTGGTCTTGATGGTCACTTAATTACATTTTATAAGACCACTGGAAATAATTCCCCACTGACTAAAGTGTCTAGAAGCATATTGAGTATATGAAAGCTACTACTATAAATAAAAACTTTTTAATATGTTTTTAGAAAAAATTATTAACGGAAAATGTTTCATAACAGGGCATGTCAAAGGCAGACTTTCAATTGGATCTAGGTGAATTGACATTTTTACCTTCCTCTGGATCCACAAATTGAATTTCACTTCTGTGTTGCCATGGACCAGAGCACTGCCTCCTGGAGTTCCCAGCCAAAGTTTGAAAATCTCTTTCCCAATATGAGAAGAGTTCCTCCCCATTGAGGAATGAATGGCCCATATTTAATCCACTTGTGAGAACTGGTCAAGTGGAGCATGGGAGATGACATGTGGAGCAAGGATTACTGGGAGTGAACACTGACACTGAGCTGGTATTTTGCATGAAGCAGCATCACAGCACCATCACACTCAGTACAGGGAAAAGGTGCTTGAACCCAACATACATCAGATCTGGGCAACTGTTTTAACAACTTGGCAGTAGATATAAACCTTCTCCATTTTTCTGTATTTGCTGTGACTCTCACATTTCAGGCTCTTTAATGGATGGATAACAGAATCAATCATAGAATGGCTTGGGTAGGAAGGGACCTTTGAAGACCATCTCGTTCAAACCCCTGCCATAGGCAGGAACATCTGGGATGTCTTAGAGTTCATAGGATGGAAATTATCCCTGGCCCACTCTGAATTCAGCATGCATAATTACAGTAGTATTGGAAAGCGAGCTTGAACACAGTGCATCTAGATCAGGCACAGATTACACCTGAACATTGTGGGGATCCTCTCCAGCCAGATTATCAGACGTAAGTAATTTTCCCTCCTCTGATACATAAATACATATATATGTGTACATATAAGTATATGTGTGTGTATATATCTGTATGCATACATATCTACACCTGCATCTATAAGCTACTTCATGTGAAGTTCTTGTTGTTGCTACAAGCCACCAGAACTAAGCCATCCAGTTACTCAGCTTGGATAGTCTGTAATATTCCAGAAGCAGAACAAGTAGCTTTGGTCATTTCTGGGGAATTTTATGATTTTAACCTTCTTGCCATTAAAACAAATCAAATAAATACTTGAATAACTCTGAGCAACAAGCAAATAGTCTGGTGTCTGTTTGGCTTCAGAGCCTTTTGCAACAGGCAACTAAACCCCATTACTTATGCTCAGCACTGAAAGAAGGAAGAGACCCAGGTCCCCCAGCTACAGTGTTTAAAACATCTGGTGACTCACATTCAAGTCTTCTGTACAGCAATGATTTTTAGCCATATTTTTTGTTTGTTTTTTAAGAGACTGCTCTAATTACTAGACTATGAGAGAAAGTTTGTTCAGTTCTATTTTGTGCCAAACAATAATAAATTCAAGAAATGTGAAAATAACTGTAAGATTCTCTAGTGCTTGCATTTGTCAGGGAGCCTTGGATTGTAATCCTTGTCGATAACAACAACACCACAATAATAGGAACCACAACAATAATTGCAACCATCTTGCTAAAGAGCTGATCTGTATGGATGGTCTACTTGGATGATCTACTGTCAGATACAGTAGTCAGCAGAAAAAAAAAAAAATAAACACTGATCATTTAATCTTAAAAGTTTCTTGGTGGTTTTTTTTTTTTTTTTTTTTTTTT